>SJJU01009386.1:0-17231 GCA_012932125.1 Conopomorpha cramerella | reverse complement strand
ATAATTATATTTTCAAATAGCATTTATTCAAATAGCCAGCCCTCCCGTTTTCAAATAGTCAATAGAATAACTTCACATCTTCATAGATCTCTACTGGGGTAGAACCTTAGGACTAGTAAGTAATTCTTTCTGAATCACTTTCTTTTGTATAAGTATCCAATATTATGAACCCGTTTCTTTGCTTTTAGTGAGTAAAATTTTAAAACGTCAAAGCTTATAAACGTACGATTTTAAAATTGGAAACCGAATGTTTCCAACCTATTCTAAAAGCATTTCACCAAATAAATCCGAAGTTATTTAAACTAACCAATCAAATTGGATTATCCTACATAGCGCAGTAATCAAAACAAAATTGGACGCCTATCATGCTTTCTGACTTCCAATTACTAATTATCTGATTTGTATAATTATTTGCTATAAATCAAAACAAGTATCTTGTAATTAAGAATAACATTTTCGACTGAAAATACTTGTTATTTTATTAGTAATTACATTATTTTTGGGATACAATAATAATGAGAATACTCGAGAATACTTTCCGAGATCTTTAATTTCGTACTAAAAAAAGCTTTTATATTGGCGTGTTTTGTAGTCATGTTATTTTTTTATAATATTCTAACTATGCCCTGAGGGGGCTCGTAACAGTATAAAAAAGTAGCTTTGAATGATAGATACATCGTTTCATCGAAATTTTTTTTCATGTTTCTCACTATCGGTTCATGAGAGAGACACAATAAAATGATTTAATGTAACCTGATCCGATGGACTGATGGCTGGATGCGAGAAGCTGGTAAAACAGATCACAGTGGCGTGTAATTTGAGAGGTCTATGTGCACCAGTATACAAATATGGGCTAGCGATGATAGAAAGACCTCCGTAGAAAGCTAGTTGGAATCCAATAACATTGAAATAAATTTAAAAAAACACAAGAAGTACTATAAAAGTAGTAAAAAAATGCTTTTACTTACATATTAACAAACCGTCTCGAAATAGAGGAAGCGCATGATATAAAACTTTTAGGCATTAATCTTGATTCAAACTTAAATTGGAAAGAGCATGTGAATAAAATGTAATCTAAGCTATCAAGTTTTGTATACGCCCTTTGTAATTTAAAGTCAAACACAAGCAAAGAATGCGCCATCTCCGGTCCTCCTGGGGTGACAGCATCAACATAAAGATCTCCAAGTAATGCAAAAAAAAATGTATCCTTATAATTCAGAATACACACATCCCTGAAAGCTGCAAACCTCATTTTACTGAACTCAATATTCTAACTCTTCCGTCACTGTACATACTTAACACAGCCCTTTTTGTTAAACAAAACATTCATCTAAATCGCAAACACAACCTTGTTTTTCCTACACCAAAGCTCCAAATGTATAAAAATGTACCATATTATATATCTATCAAAATATATAAACCAAATCCCTCTTAATATCAGAACTGAAAGCTATAACAGATTTAAGTCATTAAGAAAAGTTATTATTTCATCCAAGAATTGTTTGATGACAAAGCACTGAATTAAACAAACACATAATTAAGAAATTTATTTATTTTGTTATCCTTTTATAGTCTATTCTTTACATAGATCTTGTAAGTTGAAGTAAACTATATTAAGTAATAGGTAGTAGGTAACTATAGATATATAGATTTAAGCTTCTTATAATTTTAAAAGCTATTTAAATTGTATTATATAAAAATTTCTTACACCCTAACAGGGTCATGTATCTATCTGTCCTATTTTTAACACCTGTAATTATATACATGTTGGCAACAAATGATATGAGTATGATGATAACGATGAACCAGACCCAGGCAATTTAAATACATAATTTCATCACTAATTGAAATTGTGTATAAGCTTAAATTTAAAAGCGGCCATATCACGTACAGAAAAAATATTTGCGATGAAACGATGTTATGGAACGGCCACTATAAACAAAACGGGCAGCAGCTTTGGTTGTACCCCAATCGCTCTATTCCTTTAAAGTTAATACAAAAACTTCAATAATGAAAAAAAAAGCGATTTTCGAGTTTTTCCTGACAACATCATTAACTTGATAATCTTTTCTGACATTAATTTATGTTAAGAACAAAACATACAAAAGAGTTCCAACAGATGTATCGTATAAGAGAGAATCGGTGAATAGTTCTGAGTCTGTCCTGAGGTGATAACTGTGATTAGCCGGTTTATTCCCTTCTCATGGGAATTTAGGAATAATACAAGCCTATATCCACGTTATGTGAAACATTTAATGAAAATCTAACACACTCACTTTACACATAATTGCACAGTCAAATCAACCTTTTTATGAGAATCAGCTCAAACTGTACATTGCTACTCTACATATAAAATTTAAACAAAAAAACCACTTAACCGACAAACATTCAACACGTGCAGCACCAGCTTTCAAATAACAAAAAAGAATACTTGGAATATTTAATATCAGTTCCTCACCTTTTTTTAATTTGGTAGAAAAATCTCTGCGTCCTAACAGTCATCATCAGCCCATATATGACCACCATAGGCCTCACTAATATATGAACAATAGTTATGGAATTGTATGTTACATCGCAATCTACGCCGGGATGGATAAGTGTTTGTATGTTTTATTTAATATCGATTTTTGTAGCACACCTTGTTCCAGCGGTGGATATTAGCCGTGGGTTGACATAATTATGATAGTACCTAAAACATCAAAATGTCAAAATATGTAGCTGTTATTAAAAGCCTTTATTTAACTTGTAATGTATGTTTGTTCGGGTCAAATCGTGCAACCCAATTTTGAATCAGATATTCTCAACCGATTGAGCTGAAATGTTGTATACACATTCAGTTCATACCATTTACGTTAACCAAACTGTTTACGTCTGCTTTCATAGTGCGAACCGCCAGGATGAGGAATGACTTTCCGAAATCTGTGTTGTTTGCGCAGTATACTCTGGAGGTCTTCAAGTCACGAGTAAATAGGTACCTAATAAACAAGTGTGCTTCACTTTGGACCACATCGTTGCTTAACTGGCAGGATTGTGGTCTAACGCTTGTTCACTGTGTTTAAAAAGAAGTAGAGCATGGTTAACGAGGTGATGTTCTTCTAAATCCAACAAAGCTGTACTTGCAATACTGGTGGACTAATTTATTTCCAATGCATCTCTTTCAATATGGGTAGTATCAAATGCATTGGCTTGCTAGGCATAACTCGAAAAATAAAGTGACATCTCTCTGAAACCAATATGGCTGACTTTTACTTCTTTTGAATAAAATTTGTGTTTTCAGATGCTTTTCGCTTTTAACTTATTGCTATTAGATCTTCATACACGTGCAAAGTTTTTACACAGAGCCAATGTTGAATATTCATTATCGTAAAATATCGTTAGCCTTATATTTTTTTATAGCAACAAACAATAGCAAAAACACTAACATAACTGTGCAATTAGCATTGCAAAAACAATCCAGCGCATGCCGTGCCGATGTTTTATTGTTTTGCAAAACTATTAGGTGTACAGTTAAGCAATTACCTACTGCATTATGATAATAAAATAACCATAAACCACAGTCTGAGAGTTGTGCGACAGTTTGCCCCCAAGAAGCTGGCGGGGCCATTTGGACGACGATAAAGAAAATGTCATTATAAATGTTCGCGGGAGCACTAGTCAAAATCCGAGGTATGGGGGATTAGAGACGGGGGAGGTCGCTATTGAAAACTCTGACAAAATGCAGTTGCCGATGGTCGACTGATTTAGAAAAATGTTTCGTTTCAAAGTGTAATCAAATTTCAAATGAAATAATTTTTTTTTGTCATCAGCATTGGATTTACGAACCTATCGTTCAGAAATCGATTCATAATGTTATTGCAATAATGGGTATTTTAATACGGTACGCAGCGGTAGGTAGAGACTGTTGCTAAGCAAAAGGCTTCGCGTCATTAATTAAATGTAATCGATCGTGAAAGCACTTCCATCACATGACAAAGGTTAAAGCATATTAACATGTTTTCGTAAAACATCCCTCAAATTATAATTCCATGTTATAAACTTAATAATTTATTATACTTATTCGAACATACTCATATTTTTCGCATCACACACCCAATATTATAGAGTCATCAAACACATTGCCACAGTCATTAATTTAATTAAAAACTGAACAGTTTTATATTTCTGTTTCCACGAAACGAATAGCAAGGAAGCTCCGTGCCGATGGGAAATTATAAAACACCCGGGACCCGCCATTAATGAGTACCTAGTACCTATGCAGAGTCCCGTGAGCCGGCCCGACACATTTATTGCCTCGTTTTCCTGAAAAACAAACGAAACCTCGAACCGACCGTTTAACAAAGTTGAGCCTAGATTAGATAGAAGATTACCGGTTGTAATTTCGAGTTTTTACTCTATTCGGTTGTTTGTTGCATGCAACCCTGTGCGGAAATGTAGTGCACTCTGAGACGAACTTTGGACTTATAAATAATTCAGGGAAAGAGACTTCAAATAGAGGCGCCCGCTGAGCGTTATTTTGAGAACAAGGCGGGGCGGGCGGCTTCGCCGAGCGACGGCATGTGCTGGCGCGAGGGCTCGCGCACACTGCTTGCTTACCACTAATCATGATATCTAATAAAAGTAAGTACGTACGGC
Organism: Conopomorpha cramerella; assembly: GCA_012932125.1. Taxonomy (NCBI): domain Eukaryota; kingdom Metazoa; phylum Arthropoda; class Insecta; order Lepidoptera; family Gracillariidae; genus Conopomorpha; species Conopomorpha cramerella. The sequence goes on along the minus strand of SJJU01009386.1, from coordinate 12,599 downwards.
TTCAAAATGATGATAAAATTGCAATTTCACAGTTCGTCACTGTTTTAATGCGCCAATAAAAGCAAGGTAATATTGCAATATGAAGTTAGTTAACTATATGGTTATTATGTGCATGTATAAATGAGTAGACGACGATGCGTGAGAAATTACTTTAAAATTCAGGCATCTATTTAAAAGTGTACTTTTATGAAATGAATACTTAATATTGTTTAGGAAAAATGCACCAAAAAGTGCGTAAGTCTTACTGCGGCGATATTCTAGACTCTAGACCTAAATATATTTATAGACAGTGTTTGATCAACACCTGAGTACAGTATTCTGGACCTTAAAAAAGGAGAGGTATAAACGAAAGCTTCTATTGAGCCTAGTCCAGTGTACTGTCTAATATACAAGTCGAGGTAGAAGATCGGCAGTCCTATAAACAGCAGTATCAAGAATAAGAATAGTATTAGAATTGCACCTAGAGCTCTAGGCACACTACCCAGGTATAATCATGACAGCTGAAAAACTATTGGGGTATTTGTATAAGAAGTTCTTTAAAATCATGTTTACTTTACAAGGCAACCGTCTCTATGATAATTTACAGTCGTTTAAAATAATTCAAGCCCGCGATATAAGTCTCTACAAACACCACTATCCACTTTACAAAATGCAATCACTACCTACATAAAACCAGCTCCCGGGAGTCACTGTAACCTATTTTGAACCCTAATTATACACCATTCAAAAGTTATTTAACATAATTTCCCTCAGGAAGCGTGTTATGCCACATTCGTTTAATCTATTTGAACTATTGACATTACAAATAGTACAGCGCGCGTGCATCTAAGTTGTTAGGAAACTACATTCGCTGTATGCTTAGACATGATTTCGCCAATTTGTACCCATTCAATTTCGTAGAATCTCGTGCTTTTTCGCAATACATGAGCAGTAGGTACAGTTGGTTTAAAAAAATATGACGGGGAAAAATAATAATATTAAGTTTAAAAAATAATCAACGGCTTCCAATCGCAAAGTGGACTATGCACCAAACGTACTTCGAACAACGCGAGAATTTGGTTTTCAATACAATTAGTTCGCCATGTTGCTGTCAATACCTCTGACACATCAGTACCGTCTATGAGCGGGAAATTCAAAAGCAAGGGGCTTAATTCATATCCCTTTTGGTCTACTTCATCCTAGCGGTAATACTGGTGTTCGTTAATTATTATATAGGGCAGATATTACAGCTCTACACGACGCGACTGAGACTTTATCACCTCAATCGCATCCATACATATTTTCATAATATTTCTTGAAAACTCTTTACACCAGCCATAATTTATCTTTCAAGACGTATAAATTGCAAGACTAAATCATTTCAATACAGTGCATATTATACGTAAAATAAATATTGTAGATGCGTGACATTATGGAACGGCCTTTAGTTTGACGCTACAAAATAGTACTGCTATCGTTTTAAACAAAGACATTCTCATTTAGGAATGACAAAAGTAATATACTTTCTACGTATAACTTGAAAAAGAGTTCATATTACGAAAAAGGAAATCTAAAAACGTAAAAAATTCATGGTTTTCAATCTCAAAGCGGGGTAGGTAGATGATCTAAGCCAATATCCACGATACCTACGCGGTTCCTACGCGTATTTAACCCAACGTGTTAGGCCAATCGCTGTTACAGGATTAAAAGCATCTTGTTTTTCTTTCAATTAATTTCTTAACGTGGGAAAGTGTTATTGGCCGGTAGTTTGAAATGAAATATATTCAAATGTAACTCGTACTTGTGTGTTGTATATTTCTTTACGTAATAAACACTTAATCATCATCATCAGTCACATGACGACCATTGTTGGACGAGGGCCTTCCCCCATTGATTAATTTCCATGATAATTTGGAGGGGAAATGTCGATGATCGCCATGCTTGGCCAGCGGGTTGGCCATCGCTGTGGTTTAGCTCACAGAGAGCGCTGCCTGCCTCATCTGGAGGGTTCCCTAGGTCGCCTCATACGACCCCCACGACGGGAAAAGTTGGGCTGGGGTGGTGACACATGTATTCTATTCGCCCTCACCACACATTGAAAATTAGTTTAAAAAGTATAATAATTTACACATTCCTGATATATCTAATTGAAAGGTCGTCATGTCCTAGAAGGGGGAGAGTTGGCAACAAAACAGGGACGGATAAAGATAATTTGTATGGAGTCAAGAAAACGTGTGCTTTGAAAAGAGGCAAAAGCAAGTAGATGCGCACGTCTCCAGAGAATGGCCCGTACGCCGAGAGGCAGTTAGGGCTTGGGTGGTGGTGGGATTATTCCTGATATATACCTAATTATAGTTCGAAAGGTTATAATAATCAATAATTAATGTAGATAATAATATACTAAACTGTACAGTAGAGTGGCTTTGATTGTTTGCTTGCTTGTGCGAGTGTGTATGTTTGTTTGTGTGTGTGTGTGTGTGTTTGTGCGTGTGTGTGTGCATATTTGTACATCAGTAAACAAACACTCGTACACAATAGAATTGCTTGTTTCGAAAACGACCAAAGTAACTAATTTCAAATGGGAAGAACAAAAAAGTGTTTGAGGTTGTAAAATTCCATGGTTCGATTGATAAGCTAGCCACTATATGTTACTTGTAGACAATAAAATATATTAAAATATTGTATCACTTTGGTTGTTTAAACAAGTTTATTTTGAAAAGAGGCAAAGTAGGGTTTGGCTCTTTTTCAAATTAAATTTAAAGATATTCATACAAATAAAACCATTAAAAATATATACAAAGTGTTTAATTTAAAGCATAACAATACATACACTTCGCGCCTATCTCCCAGAGGGGTAGACAGAGACTACAGATCTCTATTTGTCACGGTCCTGACATACCCCTTTCGTACCTAAAGTAGCCGATTTTGGTCGTTTTCAAACTAAACGCTATTCTGGATTGATCTATATTTATTAAAGTATACGGCGTAATTTGGTGTTTTGCACACGAATCGATATCTTAAGTGTTTTTAACGGATATCCATTAAAAAAGGTATTTCAGAAAAAATGTGACAAGCAAGCCTTTTTGATACCCCTATTGTGCATTAAAAATAATAAGTCCGCCATGTTGCTGGTGGCGCCATATCGGATTTATATTTCAGTTCAATCGGTTGAGCACATCTGCTTCAATATTGTGTTACAAGATTTGATCCGTACTTACAAACACACATTACAGTCACGTGAAACAGAAGCTTTAGAAAAATACACTGACTCGTGGTCACGGAACAAACGAAAATAATGAATAGACCGAAGAAGCATTAATTTTTTTCTGATGACGTGCGCGTCTGCTTTCTGGACTCCATACAAATTATCTTTATCCGTGCCTGTTTTTTGCAACTCTCCCGCTCTGGGGCATGACGACCATATTACAGAGACTTTGCGTCGGGTCCTCATCGCGTCTTCACTTGATATATAAAATGCCGACGTGAATACCTAGAACAGAAACAGACACCAATTACTGCCAGACACGCGGTCATAATACAAGTAATTGTCTATACTTCGCCACAGTTTAAATTGTCATGTTATCAACAATAATACATTCTGCTCCTGTCATTCTACCATTGTATTTACGTGATTTTAACGGTCTGCAATGACGGTTTATTCCCACTTGTTCCTTTATCAGTTCCTTTTTGGGACAAAATGTAACATTTTCCTTTAGAAAGGAACTGTTAAAGGAACTACTGGATATAAACGGTAATGACCGTCTGAAGTATATTCTTTACTACCCTTTGCTTATAAGATAAGTTATACAGATAGTCCTGGAATGGCGACTGCAAATGGCAATGCGTATTGTGGGTAGGCCTCCAACATCGTTCAGGGTTTTCTGGTCGTGCTGAGCAGAACGATCTGGTTAATACGGCGGGCAGACATTGACTGAGAAAGTACTGAATGTTGTGCCGTGCTTTAGGGAAGATCTATGTCCAAGAGTGAACGTTATTGTGCTGGCATGTTGATGACGATATTCAAGTACAAGAAACCTCGCTATTTAAGAGCCGTAGTGTACTGTTAGCTAAGACGATTTTGAGAAATGTTATCTTGTTTAGAAACAACGTGCGGCGGCGTGACAAAGAGCTTTGAACAGGAAGGACCAACATAAATCAACATCACTCTGCTCAAAGGTTCTTATCACGGCTTTTCCTCAAATGTGTAATTTTGTGATTAGGATTTATTTTAAAGCGCGGGTGCAAACACGAATGTTGCTTGTTCACTTTCTAAACCGACCATGTAATCCTAGTAAATTTTGTTTAGTGCATTTTTTGTCAGGCCAAAAGCGGTACGACCAGAGCGAGCGCTTGTTAAGCAAGTAAAAATATGTTGTGTGTATGCTTCCGTCCGGGCCGAGTGCCGCCGTACCGGGCAGGTTTCTTTCCGCCTCTGTATGACACAATACAGCTCGCCTTGATTAAGTTAGGTCAAGTATGAACGTGGCCTAGACAAAGATATTTTTGTGCCGCCCGTCCCACGGAATGCCAGGGCTGCAGCTTACGAGCTGTTGCGGGGCGAATGTCAGGTTTCCCTTTGTGAAAGATAATTCGAAGTGAAATAGCAAGCAAGCGAATTGCCTTTCACCACAAAGTGGTTTAAAATGAACTCCTAATTAAAAATAATGAATTGAAAGATCGTTTGCTTTTTATAGATCATATTTTTTTACAACTTTGATTTGCTATGTTGATAAAATACGTACAAAATATAATGTTAATCCATCTATGTACCTACTGATGATGAATAATGAATGATGATTGAAGTTGATTTTTACCCACCGCAAATATCTGTTGTGCTTTTAAATGGGTAGTTACTAACTCACTATAATGAAGGAAAAGCGATGAAAATAATCGACAACAGGATGAAAGGTCAGATTAATCTAAATCCCATCCAGTTAGTCATTCGAGCAACCTAAGTTGACCTAAGGCATGTTTGGCATAGAAAAAGTTATCAAGAAATAAACCCTTATACCCCTTACCAATAAACGCCTTTTACTTACACAACTGTTATTACAGGTCTACTTGAGCTGGTTATTCCGTATTTGACATACAACTGACAAGTTAAGTTGAGCTTTGTGTATCTTCTAAATATCAATTCCGCCATTATTGGTAAGACCCTTAAAAATTGGTCCTACTGAACTACAATTATCAGACTGGAAATGGCCCAAGAGGCGCCAAACCAACGTGCCAAGTTCGACCCCAAATAGGGCACATCGTGTTAAGAACAAGAGTGTATATTTACTTACAGTGGCCTATCAGTTTTGAAGACAGTTCCCGGTAATTAAAATGCCAACAGGGGTTAAAGTTTAGATTCAAAATAGATGAAAGACAGACAGCGGGAATCTACTTTGCTTTATACTATTTAAGTAGTTATTATTTACTTTAGTTATTATTTTTGCAATTACTTCGATATGATATTAAACTAGTTTTAAAAGTAGAGTTTCGTAGTTTATTTTTTTAACACAGTGAACAAGCTTTTGTCCACCATCCTGCCTGATGTTAAAAGTAGTTCACAGAAATGAAAGAACTGTGATGTCGTGATTGAAGGTGAGAAAGTAGAACAAGTGGGTGAATTTGTGTATATGGGATGTCTAGTTACGAATGATGGTTAGTGTGCGAACGATGCCCTTGGTGGCATTGTAGGTAGTAAGGTCGTGACAAAAAAAAACTGCGTTGCTGTGTAGGTACCGACTTCGATGCATGGTAGTGACATTTGGGTATGGCTTAAAAATCATTAAAGTACAATCAATGACGTAGAGTCATTGAGGAGCGGCTACGGTTTGAAAGATCACGTCAACATCTTTAAAATGCTTGCTCCGGTGGTTCGGGCATATTGAGTGGATGGAAGAGTGCAGGATAAAGAAAGGATTCTGTCAATAAGAGGGTGTCAGAAGTGGTCGTCCAAGGAGGATATTCCTTTATCAGATTCGCGACGTCCTTAAGGAGGCCGCCGGATACTGAGTATCCAAAACCGGCGAGCAGTTATAAAGAGTTGTATGGATGTGGAAGAGGCGAATGAAATTTGCCAGGACCGTGATACATGGAGGTCCATGATCCCTGGCTATTCCTATGGGAAACGGGCGTGATATATTCCGATATAATCTAAATACATAAAAGGAGAAACCGACTGACTGCCATATCAACGCACAGCCCAAACGGCTAAACGTAAGCACTTGCGATTTGGAAAAGACGTAGCCTAGGTACCGCAGGGGTTCACTAATAAAGGAATTCCAGAAATTCCCAAGGGACTGGGAATTAGCGGGAAAATCCTTTTGTATGAAAAATTTAGTCCACTAGTCAATATATATAAAGGAAAGTCGTGCTAGTTACACTATTTATAGCTCAAAAGCGGTTCAACTGATTTGGTTGAAAATTGGTGAGGACGTAGCTTAGAACCAGGAGAAGGATACAGGGTATTTTTTATACCCTTCCTGTGGGGGACGCATCGCTACATGTATAGTTTGTATTACCTTTCCCCGTGGACATTTGAAGCAAGCGGACGTGTTGTGTATTTTCTCTCCGCGATTTAAATTACCGAAAAGTAATAATACCCCGTATCAACTAGATAAAACTAGCCGTAATTGAGTGAGTGAACTACGCGTCGCATAATACATTTTTACCGACTACGCGGTCTACGCGCACCGCAAGACCGTGAGCTACCCGCCCCTCACCTCACTGAGCAGCGTGAAGGTTTACCTCACCCCCGCCAAAAAAGCAAACAAAGAAAAAAAATACTACAGTGATTGACTTGCATACACCAAATTTGCACATCTAATTGTAGCACCGATAGCGCAAGCGGCTTACGGCTAAGTCTGGTAAATCGGAGGTCACAGGTTCGATTCCCAGGATATAAGCAAGTTTTTAATTTGTCTTTTTTTGCTTGTTTATATTTTCTTTTTACAAATATTATATTCCAATAGGGATCTGAACAGATATTTACCTATTTATATAAACATAAAATGTTCAAAACACCAGAAAAATCTAGTTCAGTCCCAGACGTGCAAAATTGCCATTTATCTCCCCCCACCTTTGTGGCGGCTAGGAACAAGAGAAAGAGAGAAGACAGAGAAATTGAAAATCTCAAAGAAGATTTAAAGGCGGAGATTGAATGTTTGCTTAAGGAGATGAAAATTGAACAAAGTGAGCAAACTTCAACAATTCTGTCTACCCTAAAAAATATACAAAGTTCTAACAACTCCATTGAGGCTACCATCTCGTTTCTGTCCGAACATAACAAAGAACTGTTGAAAAAAATCGAACGGCTTGAATTAGAATCTAAGAAAGATAAGGAGTATATTCATATTCTAGAAGAAAAACTGGAAGATAACCAACGTATTCAACGCAAATCGAATATAGAAATTAAAAATGTACCCCTTGAAAATTCTGAAAACAAAAATGATTTCTTGAATATGCTTTATAAGCTCTCAGAAACACTGGACGTCAAAATTGCCAAAACAGATATAAAGGACGTAATGAAGACAAGGAATAAAAAAGATAAAAACGCAATTATAGTGGAATTCACAAATACATTTATTAAAACAGAAATCATAAAGGCGGCAAAACTATACAATAAAAAGAATAAAAACAATAAATTGAGCTCAAAACACTTGGGCCTCAAATCTAATATGGACGTACCTATCTATATAACCGAAAATCTCACCCAGAAGACGGCCAGACTATATTTCTTGGCCAGAGATCTTGTAACGACAAAACAGTATAAATACTGCTGGACCAGCTTTGGAAAAGTGTACGTACGGCAAGACGATAATTCTCCAGTCATCACTATCACGAGCGAAGCCCAAGTTCACCAACTACAAATGAAATGACTGGACTGCCATTTGCCTTGTTGTACCATCAATTATTTGCTTGCTGTTTATCTCATAATTTTTACTCACATACACAATCAGTCACAAACCTACCTAAACATCACTAATAGCTATAATAGCTACAAATATAGTATTACTCGACACACATATAACAAATACACACAAAAAATCACACTTTCACAAATATCCTTTACATTACACATTTTATACTCACTATCTTACAGTCACATATTCAATAAATTTACACACCCAAACAGAATAATTACCTCCTTTAAAAATATTACATTCAAAGTAGGTACTACTTATGATCAACCAAAACGTATTGCTACTGTTGGTATGTATGGTTCATTATATTATAGTTGTTTATCGGTACTTCAGGTTCATAACGTTCAATATTTCTGCTACGACTACGCCCTACAAAAGGTAAATTTATTACTATATTACAATGACTGACAACGAACTCATTCTACAGAATTTAGACGACGTAAATAATGTCACTAGCATAAAATGCTCGATAGAGGATTTAAAAGATAAAATGCCTAAAAACCGACAGCTATTGTCTATAGCTTCACAAAACATACGAAGCATTTATAAAAATATTGATGATCTTGATCTAAATATAAACCAGATTCCTTATGACATTGATATCATAGCATTAACAGAATGTCGCATAGTCTCTTATAAACCGATCCCTATAAAAAATAACTATCTAGGTTATCAAACGACGCGAAAGGTCACACAGAATGATGGCGTGGTCATATATGTGAATGAAAATATTGATCACACGGTTACTGAAATACCTCTAAGCGATGCATCATGCCTAGAATTAAAATTACCGAATTTCATCATAATATGCATTTACAGATCTCCGTCAAACACAAATATAAGCTCTTTTATACATTCTCTAGATACATACCTACAATCAAATAATTTTAGAGAAAACGTCATTATTATTGGAGACCTAAACATCAACATACACATTGAATCGATCGACTCCAGAAGTAGTGTTTACCTTGACATGCTGTCTGCATACGGCGTGCTGCCATGCCATAGGTTAGATACTAGACAAGGTAGCTGCTTGGATCATGTGATGTCTAACATAGATCCTAAATGCCTTTCTGCAAATGTTGCGATACTAGACACTACAATAACCGATCACTCCATGATCTTGATGAATATCTATAAGAGACAAATCTCGTATCAGCATATCCGATCAAAAACAATTATAAACTATACAGAAGCACTAACAACCTTGAAAGAAAATAATCTACCAACCTTAAATAGTATAAATGATCCCAATATTCTAACAGAAAGACTTATAAATATGATAACCGACGCGATTAACACAAATACCGTAACTGTAACTGTACCTAAAAGTAAAAGAACATTGAAACCTTGGATTTCAGATGGAATACTGAGATGTATTAAACACAGAAACAAATTACAACAACAACTTAAGCAAGATAAAACTAATGAAATATTGAATATTACCTACAGAAGATACAGAAATTTTTGTAACAACCTTATAAAAAAACTTAAACAAAAATATGAAAAAGAACTACTGAATAAAAACAAAAATAATAACAAGTCTCTATGGAAAACTATAAAAACAATAACCAACCTTAACAATAAAAAAGCTAAAAATATGGAACTGATAAATCTAGAAAACACGGCTCAGCTTTCAGCGGACCGTGTTAACAACCATTTTAATAACATTGGTAAATCTCTAGCGGAACTAAAACATACTTCCACACTTTCCTTAGACAGCTCGGAATATACTAGTTACTTCAGAACACTCCCTGTACAATCAAACACAATTGGTATTATTAATCCGGATCCATCAGAAATTGATATTATTGTTCGTAATCTAAAACACGACTCAGCTTCTGGGTGGGATAACATTCCTACAAAATTTATAAAAATGGCTAAAGTAGAACTTATTCCTGTATTGTGTCATCTAAGTTCATTATGCCTAGAACAGGGTATTTTTCCCGAACTCTTAAAACGGTCAGTCATTCATCCTGTCCATAAGGGTGGCGACAGAGATGAGGTCAACAACTACAGACCTATCTCAGTTCTCACGGTAGTATCTAAAATAATCGAAAAAATAGTTAACTGCCGTCTTGTTACTTATTTGAATAGATACCAATTACTTTCAGACCATCAATACGGTTTTCGTGAGGGAAAGTGTACGGAAGATGCAATACTCGACCTTACAACTTGTATCACTAAGGCTACTGATGCTAAAATGAAATCTCTATGTGTTTTCCTCGACTTAAAAAAGGCGTTTGACACCGTTTCCGTTCCCATTCTTCTTCGCAAATTAGAGATCTATGGTATTCGTGGATCCTTCTTAAAACTTCTTGCTAGTTATTTGCAAGAAAGGTCTCACAGAGTTAAACTTGACCAAAATATATACAGCACAGATCTAAAATCTACCGCTTTTGGCGTTCCGCAGGGTAGTGTCCTTGGACCTACATTATTTCTCGTTTATATAAACGACCTGTGCAATTTTAATCTCAAGCAAGGAAAAGTATTCTCCTACGCAGATGACACAGCACTAATATTTCATGGGAAGGAGTGGCGTGAAGTTCATAAAATGGCTGAAGAGGGCTTTACGGCGATTACGAACTGGCTGAACCTAAACTTATTAACACTTAATCTAACTAAAACTAACTACATGACTTTCTCTACTCGAAAAACATCACAACCTAGTACTAAATATAAATTATTAGCTCACACATGTAAAGGAAATAAAGAAATGGTCTGCAACTGTGAGCCAATTCAAAAAGTAGCACAAACTAAATATCTAGGAGTAATTATTGATTCTCACTTAAATTGGTATCAACAAATAGAGATGATCACCAACCGAGCACGAAAAATGATTTGGATCTTCAAACATTTACGTCACATAGGAGAAAAAGATTTACTAATATATATTTACATCACCCTCGTTCAATCAATACTATTATACTGTCTAACAATATGGGGAGGCGCGAGTAAAACCAAATTCATCAGTATCGAAAGAGCGCAAAGATCAATTCTAAAAATAATATTATTTAAAAACAAACGCTATAGCACAGAAAAACTGTTCGATGAAACCGGTTTAATGTCCGTTAGAAAACTTTACATACTAAACTGCGTTCTAAAAACTCACCGAAATATAAAAGTTGACAATAACATTATACTAAAAAGAAGTACACATAAGGTAATAAAATATGAGTATGTTAGAACAACATTTGCCAAGCGACAGTTCATGCACCAACCTAAGTACATCTATAATGCTATTAATAAAAACACAAATATTTACACAAAAAACTACGTAGAATGCAAAAAAGCAGTACAAAATTATCTTAAGTCCCTAAATTATCACGATACAGAAATAATCTTACAATAACCAGGATTTACTCCCAAACCTACTTACACCTGAAATATACTCAATAACAAACACACACACATACACATAAGCACTCATACACACACGCACGCACACACACACACACACACACACACACACACACACACACACACAAATACCTAATCACCTAAAATACCCCAAAAAAAGAAAAATTGTTTATTCTTTAAATTTATTTATCTAACTATAAGAAACTCGGAAGAGCGGTGTCTTCTGATACAGGCATGTATTGCTTACTAGAAGGCCCCAACCTTATGTTATATAGTGTAACTTGTGCAAATTGAAATAAAGATTTTTTATTTTTATTATTTTTTTTATAGCAGCAACGTTTATTGAATCAGAGGTAATCACCAACCACCAAACACCCTACCTGCTCTCAGCGTACGGCCATCTCTGGAGACACACTTCACGCGTCTACTGTCCTTTGTCTCATTTTCAACGCAACACGTTTTCTATGGACTCTATACCAAGTCTTATCTTTGTCATACCCTGTTTTGTTGCCAACTCTCCCTTTATCTGGGGCCTTGACGAGCACATACTGAGACTTCGCGGTCGGTTACTCGTCGCGTCTTCAGCAGCGCACACGTTTCCGGGAGTTCAGCAGTTCGAAACATTGTTACTTCCACATACGGACGCTGCAGAAGGATTTGGTTGATTCCCGATTGTACGCACGTGCGCGCCAGTCTGCAAACGAGTTTAGCGTCGCCTCTAAGGTACGTTGTTGATCTTCTGTATTATTTATTTTATATTTCCCATAAAATACCTCAACCTTGGTGAACCATATTACGTCTACCGAGTTACACACGGAAAACTACTTATAAGAAGTATACACAAAAAATATAAAACCAAAACATAAAAAATCTTACCTAAGACAAATGCAATAATCAAAATATAACTAAAATAATAAAAATAAAATAATAAAACAATGAACTGCAGTAACAAGATCTCCAATACTTGATAAATAGATGCCTATCCCAGCATTGTATTCTTCTTCTGTCGTCACTTCTAGCTTTCTTCTTTTCATACTTATGTATGTAAATGAAACACCCAGACACATCCAACAAGTGCTTAAAATCTCCTAACCTAAGCACCTGCCAGAGCGGTGGGAATCGAACCCAACGACCCTACGAAGCAGAGGCAGACATGCTGACCACTACACCAACGGGCCCGTCAAATTGGACATACTTATCAATTACACCCTGTATATCTCTGTCCGCGTAGCTGAACGCGGCGCGACTACGTCCACCTCGCGTGGTGTGCGCCGTGTCGCTCCTGTCCGACACCGTGTGTACCTGGCTCGCCGGCTCCATGCTGCTGTCCCGGGACGTGTGGGGGCGCTG
>SJJU01009384.1:0-17789 GCA_012932125.1 Conopomorpha cramerella | reverse complement strand
CTCACCCCCTTTCGGGGTGGGGAAACGGGGTGTGCGCCGTTTGGCGCCTGCCCGGGGTGTCCTCGCCTCCCGTGAATACGGGAGGGTCATTGGGCGTGCTCCTTTAGTCCCCGGCGGGGGACCAAAGGATGCGGGGCGTCTGCATGGCCAACTCTCCCCCTACTTGAACAGGTACCTAGCTGAAAACATGTCCTGTAGACACATCGCTGACATTAACATAGGCAGCGATGGTGGTCAAAGCTTGTTCACTGTGTTTAAAACAAAATGATACATCAGGTATTATACCATATATTATCGCCCTACAGAAACGCACTCCTTGCGGATTGCGCGCTCATCATGAAGTATTAACCTTTTCACCGCCAATGTCTTAGAAATCAAAACACATTAGCCGAGTGATTTTTAAATTTATGATTATCAGAGCAGAATTCAAAATCGTGAAAAAAAAATTTACGTTCCGGCGGTCAAAAGGTTAACAACCCACAATAGCAGCAATAACAATGAAAAGCCACACGTAAATCAGCAACATTTATGTCTACAAGCTATTCATTAGGTACACAACACAAATCATAATTTATTAAGTCTATTTTTTTTTCTTGTTAACAACTAATTTGTACTCAGTCTCATTTACCTTGTACTACAAAAGCTTTGTAAGCCGTCACAACTACCAGTGTATTATGATACGTCTAGTATTACAATAGTTTACCTTGTTTAAGTGCTGGCTTAGGCCTAGTTTAGGGACACGCGGCGAGTTTTGCGGCGTTTCTGTCGCCCGTACATCTAGCCTTAGCTTTTAACGGCCAATTAGTAATGGAAAAAACGCAAAGCTGATTGCAGATGGCCCAGACCAGTATACGTTCATTTGATAAAATGACCTGGAGAAAATAGAACCACAACGGAAGTGAATTACTATTGAATAAAATACATTTTATTTAAATCCGTCTATAATTGACGGAGATGTCGGTGAACATGGATTAAATATTATATATGCAGACTAATTGATAACCTTCTCCTTATTTTACGGACAGTTAAAAATAGTAATAGGTCAAGCGAAACTAGCGCCATTAGTTCGTGAGTTTTCGTCCCCATTTTAATATTATGTGTCAAATAGAATGAGGAGCCTGTTTCCGCAGCACAGGTTTACCTTTAGCGAAAACATGAACTTGGAACTTGTAACTGTTATTTACGAATAACCATATTTTCATTTTAAATGTATGTACGCCGTGTCGCGAGTCCCTAAAAGAGACCATATGGAATATAAAGTACGTAGTACTCAAGCTAAGATTATTCTATGAAATAATTAAGTATAAAAGATCTAAAAAGTGTCATTATAAAAAGTGCCTACAATTTTCATTAGTACGTAAATGACAAGTTCCCTTTCAATTACTGATTTTGAACAGAATAATAACAATAAACATACAAAAAATCGGTTTTTTTTTTAAGATTTATGTATTGGAGTCGGCGTCATCTAAGAAGCAAATTATGACAGGTCGATTGACATGACTAGCCAATATTGGGAATGTTGTACAATATTGAACAGATTGGACTCATTTTACAATCGATTTATGAGTATAATGCTGGTACAATAAAGTCTTTCAAAATGTTTTATGAGCAGCAGTCGAAACGTTTTTGTTTGTTGTGCATAGTGCAGAGATTATTGTATTTTTTTTACATCGATTTTCGATTCATGAACAAACAAATCACAGCACTAAGAATTGATGAAAAAGAACAGAGACCAAATAGAATGTTCAACGCTGGGATACAGTGTCAACGCCATACATGTGGTTGTCAGTTACTTCCGTTCTAAAAAATGATCATGGTCATTCTCAATGTGTCAGAATTCGCTTCGTATAGGATGCCGACTATAATGGGGATGCAGATTTTCATACCTGTTTCTGTTAATAAAACTTGTATGCAAGAATGAGAGGTTTTCTGATATCTTCAAATATGCCAAAGTAGTTCCAAAACATCTCACAGATGGCGCTAATCAGACATGATCTTAGGAGAAATTCATTTTAGAATTGTCAACAAAAAATTAAAATATGAAATGACAACCCTGTCTAGGTAGTGCCATCTATTGACATTTCTTAGAACTGAAATAAGCCACCTGTCAGAAAACCTCCCATAAGAATAACATAATGAAGCTTAAACTTAGTAGTAATAATGACAAGAATTTTAATAATTGAAAGAAAAGTCGCCATAGACGTCCCAACTACATAAAATTATTTTACAATTAGTCAATTCGTTAACAATTGCAGGACACGGCCGTATCAGAAATTGATAAGTATTTTTTTCATAAAGTTAGATATATAAAAAATATATTAAGTATTGTGCCACAATAGACACTAAATTTGAACAAAGTGAATAACTTTTTTAATAGTTACAATAATCAAATTATGTGGACCCAGAACAGATTTCTCAGAATCGTTTCAAATATTTCATTTGCAACTAAATCAACGTCGAAATTATATAATATTACCGTACGTTTTCTCTGGCCAAACATGCACAAGAAGACATTCCGAATATCCACCCTAGAAAATCCACCCCAGGGTGGATAGTGGGAAAATACACGTCCAAAAATCCACCTCATCATAAAAACTACATTTTCGATTGTATGGCGGAGTGGATAATTAATTGATCGCGCATTTTCCGAATATATACCCTGGGGTAGATTTTCTAGGGTGGATAAACGGAATAAGCAGACACAGGCTTATTTATTCCGATTATCCAACTACGCTGGTTATCTTCGTTATCGAACAACTGACCAGGGGGGCAAGTCTGCTACTCTCGTTATTGCATTGCTCTGGCATCGCAGCTACAAACGATTTGCATCGCTGTTTTATTGTGAAATGAAGAGTAACGCAACAGTAATATAGCAGAGTCGGACCCCAGATACTTAGGCCTATGTAAAAGATGTCTTCTTGTGCATGTGTGGTCAGTGGAAACGTACGTTTACACATAGAAAGTTTAAATCATAGTGTGCTACTAAAATGACATTACAGCTTATTTCAATATATAGAAAATCACATTTATCTCTAACAAATAGTAACAATGAAAGACAGGAACCAGCCTAGAAGTTATCTCACTAAGTACATTTAATTTACTCTATACAACGAAATTACAACAGCCACAAACATATTCCACTTACATGTGTCCTCTAATATAAGTCGATCGGTTATTTTGTCTTGCGATTAATTTAAAATGTATAATCGGCCAGAAGAAAGTCTTTAGTTTTGATGACACTAAACTTCCTGTGTCACTAAATATGAAAAAGGTAGGGTTTTTATATATTGTGACAAGTAAACAATGAACCCTAATGACGTTCACTTGAATGTCGGCCTTAGGGTCGTAGATCAGATTCAGAATCTTGACCTACCTACATAATCAACTCTATCAAAAATGTTAATGGACCTTCTTTTTAAATAAAGACTTCTATGTTTAATACCGAACAAAATTAACCGAATTACTGAGGAATTACGAATTAAAGGACATTTGTATAGTTCTATTTTGAACTATAATCACAATACAGTATGGTTAATTTTTCCACTGATTTGTATACAGGCCGCAAACTTATGATATTATTTGCGCGGTTTCAATTGGCAAATAACCACAAAAATGTTTTCAAAACGCATACTTTTTTTATTTTAGTACCGATATTTTATAGATATGGTAGAATTACCATTAATAGTAAGTTGGTATATTACAACTATTAATTCCTGAGATTTATAAACGGTTGTATAGTAAGTAGGTAACTACACAATAAACATACAATTAGCTCAGGTTTTGACTAATATTGACAAAGTTATTGTACAAGTGTTGCGAGGTTTGCAAGCACAACATGCAACTAAGTGCATAATACATATATTAAACACCTTTCTTATCGATGGCCTATCGCGTGGTTCACCAATGTAATCCTGGTATCTAATTCTCAAATCGCAGAAGCAAACGATGTACATCGCTGTATGGCCAAGGACCACAGTGAATGGGGAATCGTTCAAGTTTGGTACACCCTCGTAGTTTCATCGCAGCGTCAAACGATGTCCAAACAAAGTTTGACAGTAATGACAGTTCTAAGCCCGAATATCTGTCAGAAAAACGTCAAAGAAAATTCCCCTTTGTGGGAAACCAATTCACATCGTTTGACGCTAAAATGCTATTAATTGATTACTCAACTCAACGAGTGAGCTTTCAAGGTACATACATGTTTCTACTGCATCAAATCCATAATATATTAAATAACTGTCAAAATATCCTTTAGAAGATAATAATGTAATATTGTGTTGTGCTTACCCTACGCTCGCACCGACCCCGAAACATGTTATAGAGCTATCTGTTTTTTTAACAATCCTCGCTACTTTGACTGCGCGAGTTTCAAAAGATATTTCTGGTCGGTGCGAACGTAGTTGGATATTGTTCTTCACCTATTAAGTGAAGTTCTATCCTGATAATGGTAACATATGCACATATGGTGAGCATTTTGTTTACATCATAACAATCCTCATCCATAATACAATCGATACAGTTAGTACGCAGACATCTGTATGTTTTTATCGCAAGTTTCAGATCACCTAATGCAGGTATATTAACTATACAATGGAATGCCTACGTGGATAACAGGAACACCAGTAAGAAAGGCTAAAATTAATCCTAAAATCACAATGATACAACATCTCACTTGAGGAAAACGTCAATAATGGGGCAAGGGCACAACAATACTGATATCGATATTGGTCTACAAAATGTTTAAGCTCTTATCCTACGTGCACGCGGTTATAATCCGAAGTAACACAAAATTGGTTCAATGCCCTTCGCGACGTCCGTGGCGCCAGCGACAACTGAAGAATATTCAACAGCAGAATATAATAGAAATCAGATTGACCGCGTCCACTTTTTGCGTCGCGTTGTTCAAGATGCTTCAGTATTTAAGAAAACGTTTGTTTCTTTCTTCCAGTTACTACCGCCAGAATGACTCCACTAAGATAAAGTTATTAACACACTTCACGCCTTATAATCCCAAAGCGGGGTAGGTAGAGGCACTTGATAAGCAAGTACCCACGGTTCACCAAGCGTATTTAACCCAACGTGACAGGGGGTGAGCCCATCGCCGTCAAGTTATTAACGCGTGCAAATTATATTACATTACATTGTTGAGCCATACATTTTGTGAAGTATTTGTCAAAATCTACTTTGCCGGTGGAATTTAATCTAAGTGGTGTCATTTTGATGGTGTTACGTGGAAGGAACTCACCGCTACCCGTTGGCATAAATAAGCCTAACCACTTTAAAGTCAGTCATCGTCTTCCTCTTCTTTAGCTAAATCTAGTAATCGTTTCATAAGTTCACCGCCGAACGATTTTCTATATCCCTCACTGATGCTGTTCAGCATAGCATAGGGTGTTTCGTACGTTGTACCGGTTCTTATTAGACTGGTGTCGTCATAGCCGTTTCCGACTATTTTGAATCCGGTGGCGGAAAGCTCGACGCAGTAGTGTTTCTTTTCTAATGTTGTCATGTTCATGTAGATGCGTTGATTTGTGTTTGGTAAGTTCTCGGATATTGTAGCGGTGACGACGTGCTTGTTGATGTCTTTAATGGCGGCGCGCGCCTCACTCGGCCACGTGTCCTCGTCAGGCACTTGCTCCGACATTTTTTGTTACCTGGAAATCAATGTTAATTTCTTTTACTTAGTATGTCATCTATTCACAATAAATACGGGCAGTCATGATGAAAACAATAGTTTTCGTAACCCTTATTAGGGATTCCCTGGTAACGTTTGTCTTAATTGTTAACTATGGGCCCTGACAGAACATACATATGTATGTACCTACGAGATCTGGTAATAAAACCAATGTCGGGCCCCTATATAAAACAACCCTTGAATTTACCTGCATCCATCGACAATCAATACAATAATATTCGATATGACTACCAAATTGCCGTGGTATTTTCATTTTAATGACATCATTCCGGATTTCGAGTATTATAAAACATAATTGCCATATAAATTGTCGACAAATTGAATTCGATGCTCAGTGTTATTATTTACCTGGATAATTACCACTGGTTCCAAATTTAAAAGAAAATGTTCTAATGACCTGTAATTGAAGCTCTCGGCTGTATTATTATAATAATGAAGTAACCGTTCAACGATGTCGATCGATATTGTAGAATAGATAACACTATGACCCTTAGCTAAGATTGGCACACCGATAGTATAGGAGTCGCATGCGTAATCTTTAATTTATACATCGAACGATCTAGATGCATGTAAGTACATATGCAGGAGTCCTTATATAACTTATGAATACACCCCCCCGGCAGATTGAAATTCCTGCAAGACTGGATCGAGGAAGGTCCGCCGATAGTGTTCTGGCTATCGGGTTTCTACTTCACGCAGTCCTTCCTGACGGGTGTCCTGCAGAACTACTCACGTCACAATAAGATACCCATCGATCAGCTGCAGTTCGAGTTCACCATAACATCTATGGAGGCTGAATCCTCTAAGGAACCCGATTTCGGTGTTTACTGCAAGGTATGTAGACAAAGTTTTTCCAAGAAGGATGGAGTATTTTCCATTTCATTATCCTACCTCTGCCTCCTGACAGTAAAAAATACATTAATAACAGATCTGGAAATCTGTGGAACGTGGCAAATTGCCTACTCCACTTATACTACACTTATTGGGGATTTATACTTATTTGGGATTAATAGATATAATACTTAGATAGAATACGTTTGAAGAATGACATTATACATATTATAAATATAGAATTTGCTATTTTCATTGAAATTCAGCTTCTTGTCTTAGAACAACGAATGTGTACAGAGAGACAGTGCGATGACCTTGTGAGAATCAATATGAAGACATAGTAACCGTGACAAAGTTCAAAATGGCAGATGTTACATAGGGGAGATCTTCTGTGTGACAACAAAAGGGCATGTTTTTTTATGAATATGACTAAACGGAATACATTGTTCAACTCACTGTGTACTCGCCCCAACGTCTAAGCAGTTGTCTACCTACACTCGCTTTTGTGGGTCTGGAAAATTTTGCATGAAACCGACGATGTCTGCATTCGATCAAGTGAAGCCATTTGTCACAAGACAGTAGTAAAAACTTTTCGCAAAACCAGACGAACGAATGCGGTGTCGTTTCTCAACATTGTTTCTTAAACAGGGAACGCTTCTGTCAATAATTTATTAAATATGTTTACAAGCAATCGGTAACCTTGGATAAGCAAGGTCACGAGCACAGTGTGTTTGGATGGGTAAGTCGGTAAACGAACGATGTTTGCGTGTATTAGTTACTTCGGTAGAAAATAAAACAATAATAAATCAGTTCTTTAACTACCTTCACCTTGCTGCTTTGCAAATATGGTTTTTTGTTCTGTTTTCTGCACATAACACAATAGGTCACAATGAACTGTACCAAGATTGTAGCACCATTTGTTGTAACATCTCGCTTGATTGGCAAGAGACATATAAAATAGCTTCTAAATATAGATTTAATGCAAATGCAAGTGATGGACGCGTCTTACGCTGATTTATATGATGCAATAAAAGTTATCAATGCATGTACACATAAGAGTTTGCATCTTGCACAGAACCCTTTGTGTGTGACTAATAGATAAAACTAGTATCTCGGAAGTAAGTACTATGATTCTGGTACTTAGTTCACATTTTATTTAAATTCATAATATAAAAATGAACGCTAATTGCTTATATATTTTTTTTTGTAATATGCACAAAACATACCTTGAAATATACCTGTTCATGGTAGAACATTGGATGCATTTCTCGGAAAACCTAAAAACTACAACTTTCCTTTGTACCATACAAACGGTTCTACTTAATGGGCTGAAGGGGCTTTGACGAAACTTGGTAAAGAGGTAGCAAATATCCTAATGCTATAATCTATCTTTTGTCCAGAAATTCCAAAAGGAATGGTATGAAAGATGTAAAAACTGTGGGTCTGTATGGTGTAAAAGCTATACTATAATCAGCATGATAACAAACGGCGATGTATAATATACAGATTCTACATTTTAAACATTATTAATTTACTTACTTCGGTAGCGTGAAAATCGGACTTCTCTATATGACCTTCCTCTCTTCAGCTAGTCATACAAAAATGTCTAGTGTTGGGCATTTGAGGAGGATCTATTCAAGTATAATTTACATGGGCTATGTAAGGGGCCAAGTGAGTAGAGGCCGCCCACATGGATGATAACCAGACTGAAGGTGGCGTGCAAAGCACTCGAAATCGGAAATGTATGACAAGATAAATGAGGCGAAAGGGTCAGGACTGTGACAAAGGAGGTCTGTAGTCTATGCCTACCCTTCTGGGAGACAGGCCTAAGCATATGTATGTAAATGTTTATTCTGAAGTTTGACAATGTTATCTATCACTAACCATCTGACCCAAGGCCTAGCCGACCTTTTGTGTTTAAAAATGTTTCCAGCTGCCTGCATTAAATTATTTAGTGATGATATGAGATAAGCAGCTGTAATATCTTAAACTCTTCTTGTCTCCTACAGGGCCTATTCCTTGAAGGTGCAAGATGGAACCGCGAGATCATGCAGTTGGACGAGTCATACCCCAAGATACTTTTCGATACAATCCCCATAATCTGGTTCAAGCCAGCACTGATCCAGGAATTCAACCCACCACCGTGTTACTTCTGCCCAATATACAAGACCAGCGAGAGGAAGGGTGTTTTGGCGACAACAGGCCACTCTAGCAACTTTGTTATGTACATCACTCTAAGAAGTGATATACCGCAGAAGCATTGGATAAACCGTGGTGTTGCCAGTTTGACACAGCTCGATGACTAGACCTGAACTGAAGTAGGTATTAATTGGACCCAACTAACATAATCTGTGATTGTTACTAGTCAAATTGTTATACTAATCTACCTAAGTTCCTATATTGAAGTTCCTATATCCACTGAATGGTGTCTTCACTAATTGTAAATGGATAGTTAGGATACTAATGATGTGGAAGAAATGACACAAACCTTTGTAAAACAATTTGTCAATTTTTATACATCAGTAATCATAATGTCAATTTGTATCTTTTTCTTTGTATTCCTTGTGATAATAAAGTAAATAAATTTACTAAAAACAGAAGTTTTATTGATGTAGGTAACTTTTCATACAGGGTAATGTAACTGCAATAGGTAGTTATCCTTTCTAGAAAACCCACCCAGGGTATAAAGTAGGGAAATGTACTAATGAATGGTGCCTATCAATATCTAATCGCTAATCATACAGTAGTATAGCACAAAGCTTGATGAAAGTCATTTAAGATTTTAAAAACAAAAGTAAACATCTCTGGTTCAAATTAATTTCTTATACTGGCCAGAAGAACTGGGAAGAAACTGGCATCTCTTCAAATTGTCAGGGCTTACATCTAAGTACTACACATAAATATGAACTGGTACTAATTTAACAAATGCCTTATGGCTGGAAACATCCTTTATTGGTGAACTGCTCGAGGGCACTAAATAATATTAATAATAATTATATTCATATCGGCATCTACAATTTAATAGATGCATGCATGATGATGATGAATTTTTTTTTATGTAATTTTCCATCCATTGTTGGATAGAATGGATTCAAGACGAACAAAATGTGTACTAGGATCCATCAAGGACCTATCCATTGGATCCAAGTGGATGAGACATTTTGCAGAAAGTCTGCAGCTATTTTTTTTTTTTTGACACAGTGAAATGTAGGTACCAGTAATGCACATCAATTGATGCTGCGATGCCACAATCCCCCAGGAGAGTGACTTCAGCATGAAGAACAAATTACACTTGTTACAGATTAATGTATTCAACTAAAATTTTATTACTTTTACTAGGTAGTTACAATGTACTGCAAATATGTATATTGATTGGCCATGGAGATTTCAAGTTTTAATTTAACATAATTTAGATATAGTGACAACATTATTAGTTTGATAATTAGTATGTTTAAGCCGCTCATTACTGAGATAACAGAGACAGTTAGATGAATCCATGACCAACTTTTTTTGCACTACACAAATACCTACCTAGTTTATCCAAAAAAAATAGAAAACATTTTTTTTGTATGTAGGTAGGTTGTACCTTAAATTACATGGGGAGCGGTAGGATGAGGTGGGTAGGTAAGTATTGATCGTATAATTATTATTTATCTGTGTAGGTAAGCTGCATACTAAATTTTAAGATAACTTTTCATTTCTCAACTTACAAAGTAGTTCATTCCAGTGACGGCGAGTATAATGGTATTTCTCCAAGGTAAATTGAAATACAAGTCTCAATCTCGTAGTATAATGATTTTCTACTAAGGTAAATTGAAATAAAAAGTCTCAGATTACTACAGTCTAAATAGGAATAATAGTAGGTGTGTACCTTCTGTATATAACTTTTCCCGGTACTTGCCAAGTTGAAGAAGTACCGTTTGTACTACAATGAATTTCAGCAGAAGACTCGTTTGTTACCGCACTGGTCCACAAGATTATAGTCTTAAAATTCACGGGACGGAAATGTTATGAATTCTAACAAAAAGATTTGTATTCCAATATGAACATTCACATTCCACAAACACCGACCGACCGAACACGAAACGAACGAACACCAAAAAGTCTAATTTCATTGATTGTTGATTGAACTAATGAATGGATAGAAATAAAAGAATGAGTAACTTGAAACTGAGTGAATGACTCAACTGACCAATCGCGGATCGCTGGTTAAAATAGTGCTGTTATCTAGGCTTGAAAGTCGTCGAGTATTGATGTTTCGATTCGTAATCGTTTTTATTTCAAACTTATTTCTTGACTTCGCTGAAGTAGGCATATTTTAGTTGCGACATTTTTACAGTAGATGACGCTACGTCTCTTGGGAAATGGGTTACATACAGTTCGACAAGAATCTTTTGAGGTGATTCCTTGTTTATACTAGTGTTATGATAATACAGGATGACGACGAAACTGAAATTACCTCAGACCAAAAACAACTGGACTCGCAATCCTAAACTGATGTTTAGAATAAAACTAGTTCGAGAACAGTATTAAAATGTATATGTCCAAATCCAAACTGTCAAAGTACATCATTTTTATTACATTTTTATGGAAAGGAGACAGGCTAAAGGTGGTGTACTAAGTCTATTTGTGTTTGGTCTGAGTCTTTTAGAGAAACAGCATATTTCGTCATATTCGTGTGGGACTGTAAATACGAAAATCCTCAGCAGTTGTAAAATAGATACCTACGTACTACATATAGGCAATTAATGTTAAACTTAAAATCATAATCAGTTTACATAGCGTGACATTCACTTATGTATACAGAAAATCTGGCAGTGTTCGTAGCGATAACACCCGCTGTAAAATGGATACCATGCTTACGGCACTCGTAATCCTTTTTGTGATAGTAAACCACTCACGATGATCATGACATTGATGTTTTTTGGTATTTTGCGTTTTTCGTCTTGTTAAACTTTTTTTAAACAAAATCCATCAAATGCTCTTGTTTAGTTAACCTATACATTTGGCATTGAGGATAGTTAATTTAATAGCAATAAGTACGCCTTGACTGTCGCTGTAAGCCTTATTGTATTTTTGTAGATAAATAATACCTCGATAAGATATGTATATAATAAGTTGTCGGAGATGAACATTGATACACCAACATTTAAAAAAAGCCACCATTTATATTATTATTCGATAATTTTAACTAACATCGAGCGTTTGTTTATCGAGAACTCCATTCGATTAAGCTTTTTAGTTAATCGATACGGGTCACAACCCTACCGGTTACGATTTTGCGGCAACGTTCCGTTACAATACTGGCAATGTTTATTATTAATGTAATCGTAATAATTTAGTCGTTCGACTCTCTAAAACAAAAGAACATTGTAATTATTTTACTGATCGTAATTGTGTTGATATTTTCCATTGCTACTTTCTAATGTATATGTCACATAATCAAGTAAACTTTTGCCAACTCGTTACACCTGCGTATAACGAACTATAAACAAATAGTTTCGCGTTTTGTTGTGTTGTTTCTGTAGGTGGCGCACTCAATTTGAGGAATTGCGTATGCCGAGCCAATCTGACGTTTTTGGTTATTTTTGTTCTCGCCTCGTGTTTACTTTAGAATCTAATTTCGGTGCTATCGTGAATAATTAGTTGTGCAATATCTAAATAGAGTTATATTTCGATTATAAACGTTAAAGTCATAAAGAACGCTATCGATCCACAGTTCCCAGTAGTTATATGTATACAGTTTTATCACGTGGTGGTGTGGTGGTTTATATAATTCTTGTTTACTGCACGAGTAGAAACTTTGCGCATGTGCGTCCCGTCCGTAACCTCAAATCGTAGAACGGGTACCGAATCGGTAGGTTCCGGACATCCGGGTCGCGTCGTGGTTTAGTTTTTGGTGTGTGATGCGCCCTCGTGGTAAGTTCGCGCGTCCCGCGTGTGTTTCTCATCGCTGGTGATATAGACGCGTGCTCCGCGCCGGAGATGGCCCAGGCTCAGTTCTCGCGGAGCTCCGAGAGCGACGCGTGGGCGCTGCTCTCTCTGAAATCAGCACCGCCGTCACCGTCGAAGGTGCAATGGGCTCAGGAGCCGGTCCCGGTTGCCATTGCGCGGCTGGATGGCCGCGACTTCGAGTACATGATCCGGCAGGACCGCGTTGTGATCGGTCGGAACTCAAGCAGGGGCGAGGTCGATGTAAACATGGGACATTCGAGTTTTATATCGCGGAGACATTTGGAACTGTTTTATGACCATCCGGAGTTTTATTTGACGTGCAACAGCAAGAATGGCGTACTGGTGGACGGCGTTTTCCAGAGGAAGGGCTCGGCGGCGATGAGACTGCCCAGGAGGTGAGTGCAACGGCGCGGGCGACGGCCCCACGCTCCCCGCGATCGATACCGCCGCCGCCCGCGCCACACACATTGTTTATTTACCATTATACACTTTGTTATTGTTTGTAAACAAACATTTATCTTTGCTATGTACTACCCACATATTTTTTATTGATTTTTTTTTAGATTTATGACATATATACACCTGTGTGTGCAATTGCTAATGTAAAATATTTGTCATCAATTCAAATCATATTACAAATTATATCCAGGAAATTGTTATCTCTGACTCAAGCATAAACAAATGCTTATCAGAGTCTTTGTTTTTCAGTATAAGTTCAGTATGTTGGTTACAAAACCTTAAATTGTATGTAAACATTGGAGTGAGTGGATGATGCAATGTTTGTGCTTTGGTTGCAATGTATTTATTGTTGATAAATTGACATTGATCAATTTGTCTCCATCTACCTACAGTATACTATCAATGAGCACTGTTTATTAAAAATAATTTTATGTTTTTGTAGTATATTACTGTAAAAGATTTTACTAGTTTAGAAACAAGTTACTTATTGTTCTCTGATTTTTCAGTTCTCCATCTAAATTTTATATTAATTATTTAGGTGAATATCTCTCCATAGTATTTTCATTGCAATATTTATAACAAATATGACATAGTTACTTGGAG
This sequence comes from Conopomorpha cramerella, assembly GCA_012932125.1. Taxonomy (NCBI): domain Eukaryota; kingdom Metazoa; phylum Arthropoda; class Insecta; order Lepidoptera; family Gracillariidae; genus Conopomorpha; species Conopomorpha cramerella. The sequence continues at coordinate 4,246 of SJJU01009384.1, read as the reverse complement.
AACATTAGAAGTTATAACCTCAGTTTAGTGGCATAAAACAATTGACAGTCATGTTCTTCTGTTTTAACTCGAAACATTCTTACTGCGGGGCAAGTTACTCCAACCAGTGTACAGGATAATTATCCTTGCAATATCATAAACAACCATGGCTTTCACAGTGACATTAGGTAAATCTCCTAGGACAGAAAAATGTCTTCATGGAAGATATTGACAATACTTTTACACGAGTCTGCATGAATGAAGATTTAGGAATATGTGTAACACAATAGTACTTGCAACGACCTGTAGTTTTTAGTAATTCTGAAATGAATTGGACAGTACTCTTGTGTCTAGTCTAAGATAATTTTGTGCCCTTACAATCATTACATAGTATAAACAAAGTCGCTTCCCGCCATCTGTACCTATGTATGCTTAGATTTTTAAAACTTTGCAACAAATTTTGATGCGGTTTGCTTTAGTAGATAGAGTGATTCTTGAGGAGTGTTTTATATTTAATACATGCATATAATAGAGAAACAATGTAAATAATGTATATTGGCAAAACAATGTTTGCTGCGTCAGCGAGTTTAAAAATCCAGATGAGAAATGAGAATTCAATATATTTATTTTGCCTTCTAAGAAAATAAATCAAGAAAATACAGATAGTGTAATTTTTTAGCCATGGCACGAGGCACCAATAAATATTCTGGTTTAATGTCATACAGGATGTGTTTGGCTTCAAATAAAAGGGATCCAGCAGGGCAGTTTATATGGCTAAAGAATAATGTCATTGATGGACATTTTATGTTAATATGTAACATATTTAAATGTATATTTGGTAAACAGTGTTGTGCCACTCACTCTGCCCAGTCTTGAGTTTTATAGGTGTATTTTTTCTTGGGATACCTGACTATGATTTCCTTGTTATTTTTTTTAAACGGGCTGACTCAACTGTTTTAATATAATGTACACTACATTAACAGTGTTTCCCTGCTATTACATTCACATATTGTACATATAAACCTTTCTCGAGAATCACTTTATCTACTAAAGACAACCGCATCAAAATTTAAAGATCTAAGCATACATAGGGGCAGACAGTGGGAGGAGACTTTGTTTTATACTGTGTATTGATTTCAACATCCTTTATTTGTATTGTGTGTTCTGTCTTCTGGAGTGGTTGACAGTGATATTTATTTGCTCACACCTTTGGATTTCTCATAATTTTTCTCTTGCTATGGTATTCATAAACTTAGACCATTACCAGTGCATGTCGTAAAAGCTGATCAAATATCGACAAACTGGTCTATGTTGATATAATGCCAACTACACACATCAAAAATGTCTAGGGTTCAAGTACATTTTAGAAGATTGCAATCAAGAATATATTTTACAAAAACTGAATTCATTCATAAGTGTCTCTGCCTACCCTGCTTTGGGATTAAAAGGTGTGAAGTGTATTTATTAAATTTTCATATGTTTTTCTTTAGAAGAGAGTGAAATTCTATGCAGGTTTATATGTATAATATGATAAGAATGTATACTCATATTAGTAATATATTTTTTGCTGGATCAATCACAATTTTCATGGTAGGAATGCTCCACTTATTTCTAAAGCACACAACAGTTATTGTTAAAATATATCTTTCTTCAGGAACATAAACTACATACATCACACCTAGTGAGGCCTTGTTTATATATATGTACACACACACACACACACAAACACAAATGTGACACAACATTCTCTCACACATGACAAACTCACACATACACAACTAAAAACTAGGTTGTTGCTTTTCAATGTTGCTGCAGTTCCTAACTTTGGTATTTAATCAAGATGAATATTATGTATACAGTTGCATGATATTACTTTGCTAAGTTGAACTGGGTGTTTTGTTTTGTCATACAATCTCCATATTTGGTTAGGGGTTTTGTTTGCAAGAGTCCTTGTTTACCAACTTTGAAACAGGGAAACATTTGAACAATAAAAAAATGTTGTACACACTCCACACCTTTTAGTTACAAAAATGAAAATCAGCAATGCAAATTGTTTGCCACTACAAACCAGTGTGTAGTAAACTTAGGCACCAGGACTAAAATGGTATGCCTGCACTACTAATAAGGCTTTATTGTTGAGAAGGATTACGGACTTAAGTCATCTTTAGGGATTATTTACGTTATTACACTAATGAATGACCATGACTTTGCATTTTGTTATGTTGACGTCACATACGACATGTCCTGGCAATGACATTGCTGAATGAAGACATCTGCCAAAGCTGACCAAATATTTGACAATCGTAACCACAAGGCAGTGAATAGAATTTACTTTCATACATTCATTAGTGTTGTTTAATTCAACATTACTGTTCTGGAATACTAAAGAGATGAAATTTGTAGACAATGAGTCAGTCGGAGTATAATTGCGTGGCGATTTTTCCTGTTTACATTTTACTTGCATAGTCTATCTCTTTTGCACTAACGGTTGTTTGTTGCCGCGTGAAACGGACGGTTATAATGACATAGATGTATACGTATAATGCAAAAACATAATGTTGCTATATGCATATATGACGTTTTAAAAACCAATTACATATTACTACATAGAAAAAGTCGGTAGTTTAATTCAATTTGACAATAAAAATCTTACATACACATTACGTTGGTTCCTTGCATTTGTGAATATATCTTCGGCAGTGTAGAGGTTTTATGTTTTGCTAAATTTACAGACAGGAAACACGCTGTTTTCCTTCATAATAAAAGTGTTGTTTAGCGTACATATGTTAAGTTGTGTAATGGGGAATTTTCTTTGGAATTTTTCTTACAGATTTTCGGGCGAAGAACCGTCATTACTGTCATACTTTCCAAAGTTTGACACTAATGACAGTTCTCCGCATATCCTCGGTAGTGTAGAGGTTTTATGTTTTGCTTAATTTACAGACAGGAAACACGCTGTTTTACTTCATCGTAGAAGCGTTGTTTAGCGTAAATATATTAAGTTGTGTAATGGGAAATTTTCTTTTGACATTTTACCGACAGTTTTGCAGAAGTGTCATTACTGTAGGGAATTTCTTTGACATTAATTCATCTGACAGATTTACGGGCGCAGAACCGTCACACTTTCCAAACAAAGTTTGACAGTAATGACATTTCTCCACCCGAAAATCTGCCAGAAAAACGTCAAAGCAAATTCCCCATTACACAACTTAATATGTATACGCTAAACAACGCTTCTACGATGAAGTAAAACAGCGTGTTTCCTGTCTGTAAATTAAGCAAAACATAAAACCTCTACACTGCCGAAGATATGCGGAGAACTGTCATTAGTGTCAAACTTTGGAAAGTATGACAGTAATGACAGTTAAAACTGTCGGAAAAATACCTCATAGACAAGTACCCCTGCCGACAACCTCTTGCGAGTCGTGTGACCTAACGTCTAGGGCGCAGTTTAGTAGAATGTAGATCACACACAACAATTACGCTGCGCTGCAGTAACAAACTTTGCTAGTAGTCCAAGGCCCTGTCGTGTACGTGTGTGCACTTGTTTACATCGCCGTTGATAAAGAATGTACCTAGCTGTTGTATGTGCATGTGTGTGCTATGTACGAGCTGGGAACGACCGCGTTTCCACACCCCGGCCTTACGTGCTGCATTCATATGACACACACACACAAATTATGTATATAATACTAATGGACGCCCCGCGATTTCATTCGTGTAGTTTAGTAGTACCTGCATCACAAATTTCAAGCGTCTAGCTAGAGCCGTTTAGATTTTTCATACAAAAGAAATTTCTCGTTTATTCCCGTTCGCGTGGGAATTTCAGGAATTCCTTTCTTAGTGCGCCCCTATGGTACCTAAGCTACGTACGTACCAAATTTCAAGTGTCTACGTTACGCCGTTTGGGCTGTGCGTTGGTATGTCAGTCAGTCAGTCAGCTTTTCCTTTTATATATTTAAGATATTTATTCCGGTACATATGTAGAAAATATTTATTTAAATGGGTCATTCGAATCTGTAGTTTAGACATACAATTTGTCGTTTAAGTCCCTAGAAACTAACGAAAATAAGTCACAAATTCACTAGTCAACAGGAAACTAAAATAATATTATTCAGTACGCTGTTTTATACTTTTGAGAAAATTACAAGGAAAATTGTTCAAATATCTTCTGTCACATTTAGCTAACATAATATGTCACAGGGCCATGCGGGTCGATATGTCAAATATTGTATTTTTTTTTCATAGTACATATTTAACTACGTCA
>SJJU01009382.1:0-22073 GCA_012932125.1 Conopomorpha cramerella | reverse complement strand
ACGTTTCTAAGACCATTGCTCGGGGTCCTTTTACGCTCTGTACTGTGTGTTCATTTCCCCGCATTGTCGCCATAGTAAAAGTTGTTAATATTGACACGAGCCCAACAATGTTTCTAAGACCATTTCTCGGGGTCCTTCTACACTCAGTATGTAAGTTTTAGATAATCTGATGCGTCCACAACAGTACATAATATGTTCCGACCAAATCGTTACCTAGAAACATTATGAGATATTCTGAAATGTTCCAAAACGAACCGATTTCAACCAGTAATTCCAGTAAGGATTCCATTGTTGGAACTCAATCAACACACGGGAAGCACCAGACTTCAAAGAAAAAACAGTAGCTAACTGTTGTTTATTTAATTTTTTTTTTGTTACCTTTATTAGAGTTGAGTTCCATATATTCCTATACAAAGACGTAAGTAATTGCTAAGTGTAAATATAAGCTACATTTTGCAGTGCCCTAACATGGTTTCATGATGAGACTTCAACCCTTAATCAAACAAAGGCTAGTATATTGCACTTGACCAACACATACTTTGAACCTTATTGAATGTCTTCACTGGAATTATCTAAAGATTCCAGAGGAGTTATCAGAGAATAATCACAAAAGGTATGTAACACTACAGGACACACACATACCCATTTCAACATTAAACAATAATTTCACATTATGCTTAAAAGCTAGGTTTTATGATAAACATCACCCGAGTTTATGTGATGGAGTCGGTAATTAGAATAACAAACGTCAATAGAGTCCAAAATCCATCAAATAAAGATGTAACCTTGTCTGATTAAGGGTTAAATTTTGTTACAGCCTATGTACTATTTGTTTGTTTTATTTGTTGTATTTGTAAAGTAATAAACATAAAAAAATTACAGCCAAGAACATCCTTTTTTTAAACCTGTTCAAAATAATAGAAGTAAGAGTAGGTGTATGGTCTCTGTCTACCCCCTATGGGGCACAAGCGTGACCTTATATACTTAAGTAAGTTCGCAGTTAATGATTTGTGTTTGGTATTAATGTTAAAATAACTTTAATGAAATTAGAAACTATTTCAATCAGTAAGATTTGACCAATTTTTGGATTACTCATGGGTAAAAATTTAAAATGTTTTGTAAAATTTTCGAAAATATATACATATATAAAAGTGATAATACATGGGGGGACCAGACGGGAAGCCCAACCTTCTTTTTTTAAGTCGCTAAATATCTTTAAGTGTGATTACATTTTAACGATATTAAGAAAAAAAAAAATTCACTTCACGCCTTTTAATCCCAAAACGGGGTAGGCAGAGGCAATTGCTTAATAAGCAAATGCCCACGGTTCACCGAGCGTATTTAACCCAACGTGACAGGGGGTGAGGCCATCGCCGTTATAGGGTTCACACACCTTGTGGAGTGCGGGTTTCATCACGATGTTGTCCTTCACCGTACGAGCGTTGCGTTGCGTACATAGGCTCTGAAAAAGAGCCCCATTGGTACACGTCCAGTAGCCGGGCTCGAACCCGCGACCTCCCGGTTACAAGTCAAGTAACCGACCAACTGGACCACGGACGATCAACGACGCGCTTTAACGATATTGTTTGATTGTTAAAAGTTTAACCCGGGTATTGCGGCGCTACTAACCAGAGATAAGCATTCAGATTACCTAAGTCGCCTGCTCGACGTTTCAACACAGTTATTTCATTGGTTAATTTCGCGCCGTAAAACCCGTTTCTTTTTTATATATATACAAAATATAAAAGCGTTTCTTTAAAAAAAAATTTTTTTCAATTGGGAATTTTATTTGACGTTTTACTGACAAACATTTTTGGGCTTAGAACTGTCATTACTGTCAAACTTTGTTAAGTAAATAATGACAGTTCTCAGCCCGAAAATCTGTCAAAAAAACGTTAATGAAAATTCTTCATTATGTTGAAATGTAGGCTTTTACTATCGGCAATTTAATTGTACTCCAACTAGTAAAAAAACAATCTGGAGAGATGTTTTTTTTAACAGGATATCTTGGAGAGGGCCAACATTTTTAACTACTTATTTTATTATTTATTTTATTGTATATACATAAATAAATAAATAACTGTCACAAAATGAGCAAACATAATCTCGTGCTTGTCGCACTGTACCTTACCTTTGGAATCCTTAAAAAATACCTTAAAAACACATAAATACATAAACTCCACGCCTGTCTCCCAGAGGGGTAGGCAGAGATTACAGATATCCATTAGTTACGGTCCTGATAGAGCTCTATCGTTTCATCAACATTCATACACGATATCATACGGTTTCAAGTACTTTTCACGCCACCTTCCGCCCCAGGATGTCACCAATCTGATATGTATGTCCTTCTGGGGCGACCTCTACTCACCAGACCCAGCACATCTCATACTCATACTCATATCATTTATTGCCAACATGTATATAGTTACAGTTGTTAAAAATAGGACAGATAGACATGACCCTGTTAGGGTGTAAGCAATTTTATATATAAAACAGTTTTAAATAGCTTTTAAAATTATAAGAAGTTTAAAGGATCTATATAGGTAACTACATTAAGATAATCTAAAGTTCACTTGACTTAAATCTAAGGTCTTCTGATAGGAACATTGCAGCAGGTGGTAGCAAAAAATAGACTATAAAAGAACTAGTGGACGCCCCGCGATTTCATTCGCGTAGTTTAGTAGTACCTGCATCCTATATTTCAAGCGTCTAACCTGAGCGGTTTATCATACAAAAGTTTTTTCCCGATAACTCCCATTTCCACGGGAATTTCCCAATAGCCTGTTGCACCTAAGCTTTAAGTGTACTAAGGTACCTGCATCCCAAATTTCAAGCATCCTTGAGCGGTTTAGATTTTTCATACAAACATTTAATCCCGTTAATTCCCGTTCCTGTGGTAATTTCAGGAATTCCTTTCTTAGTGCACCCCTACGGTACCTAAGCTACGTCCGTTCCAAATTTCAAGTCCCTACGTTTAGCCGTTTGGCCTGTGCGTTGATATGTCAGTCAGTCAGTCAATCAGTCATTCAGTCAGCTTTTCCTTTTATATATTTAGATAACAACATCACCCATGTGAAGAAGATCCATAAATGCCAACTCACCTCGAGCTGCCTAGACTCAGTATCGCCACTCGACGAAACTCCTCCGGTGCCATATATGATCTCAGCTTCGGAAATCTGGAAAACAATTTTTAATGAGACCCTGAACTCTAAAAAAGTAAGAGTTTATTTAGATGGGCTATTAAAAATAATACACTTCACGCCTTTTAATCCCAAAGCGGGGTAGGCAGAGGCAATTGCTTAATAAGGCTTCAATACGGACTGCTTGAAGTTGTAATTTCATTGACATTTGTCCCCCAAATACAACTAGCGCCATCTGTCATAACTAAGAGAAACAGGGGCTCTGAAAATTACCTATATGTTTCTTTAAGTGTCAGTGTCAAATTTAATAAAAAATACACTATACACTTCACGCCTTTAATCCCAAAGAGGGGTAGGCAGAGGCACTTGCTAAAGCAAGTACCCACGGTTCACCAAGCGTATTTAACCCAACGTGAAAGGGGGTGAGCCCATCGCCGTTATAGGGTTCACACACCTTGTGGTGTGCGGGTTTCATCACGATGTTGTCCTTCACCGTACGAGCGCTGCGTTGCGTACATAGGCTCTGAAAAAGAGTCCCATTGGTACACGTCCATTAGCCGGACTCGAACCCGCGACCTCCCGGTTACAAGTCAAGTATCCGACCAACTGGACCACAGAATTGAAATGAAAATGTAAATAAATACGCTCACCCCCTGTCACGTTGTTTTAAATACGCTCGGTGAACCGTGGGTACTTGCTTTAGCAAGTGCCTCTGCCTACCCCTCTTTGGGATTAAAGGCGTGAAGTGTGTTTTTTTATAAATAAATTTACCTTCTGCCGTTTCACGTGCTGAAGATTCAGATATGCGTACAAATTGTTGAGGTAGGCCACACCTTCGGAGTATTCGCACCACGCTGACACATATCTGAAAATAGCGATAAATAAAGGTCAAGTAAGCTGTTTATTGTAAGGTTACAACAGTGGCGTGCACTGGCTTTTACGACAAGGTAGGCAGTAATCCCCAAGGATTGACACCTATATATAGGTAACTTGTCTTTACGAAATATAGGTACCTACCTATCTACTCACCCACAAAACACAGGACCTTCGTCAGCCTATGTCGTGAGTACAACAAAAAAGATCTAGCAATAACTCTATTATTAGGTCGGGAAGCCAAAATACTAAGGTAGGCAGTGTCTTTTTGCCTATATGGTGTGCACGCCACTGGGTTACAATAATCAATGCAGAGTATATATAATACACACATCGAAAGTGTCTAGGGATCAAGTACATTTTAGAACATTGCAATCAAGAATAGATTTTACAAAAACTGAATTTATTCAAAATGTGGCGATAAGTCATTGATACAGGCATGGGGAATTAGATAGGAGACCAATCCAGAAGATTAGATTTGATTTAAATAAATTAGATCGTTTTTAGAATGAAAAATGTTCTTGATCCCTGGACACTCGATGTGTCTACAAAGTGTGTGAACCCTATAACGCCGATGGGCTCACCCCCTGTCACATTGGGTCACCGTGGGCATTTGCTTTGCAAGTCCCTCTGCCTACCCCGCATATATTATTATTGACAAAACAACGACTTACATCCTTACTAATAATATAAATCGGAAAATGAGCTTGTTTGTTTGTTCCGCTTTCACACCGTAACTACAGAACCGATTGCTTTGACATTTTGCATACGTAAAGTTAGAAGTCCGGATTAAATAATAGGGTATTTTTTATCCCGAAAAAAATGATATTCCCGAGGGAAACTTAGATTTTTCCTTATGAATGATAAGTTTTCTTAGAGTAGGACAACTATACCGCAATATAACCGAAGTCCACGCGGGCGACGCCGCGGGCGAAAAGCTATTACACTATATAAATGCACAACTTGACCCTGGACTTTTTTTTTAACTTGGCCTCGTGGATAAGCTGGTGTAGTTAGAGTAGCATACTCATCAACCTATTTTCTTCCACTGCTGGCCATAGGCCGCTCCAATAGGGAATTTTCAAACTCCAAAACTTTCTTATCTAGATGTCGCTAGTAGATGTCCAGGGTGACTTCTGTCAGTTATATTTTAGTAGGTTTTTTTTTATTATTTGGGTAAGTTATTCAAACTTGTAGACACTTGTAACATGTAAACAAACAATAAAAAATTAACTGTCACTTTCAATACTGACTATTTGACGTCAGTAATTTCGTTGACATTTACCCCCCTCCCCCTCTAATGCAGCTAGCGCCATCTGTCATAACTAAGAGAAATACGGACCCCGAAAATTTCCTATTGCACGACACAACTCCGATGACTTTGGTTTGTCTGTCGGATCGTTTCTGATACGATCTTTCAGAGACACGCCGAGAAATGCGCTTTCTATAACACTCTATGTAACTTTAAGCTTGTCATCCGGCGGCGCCGACAGTATCCATGTCTTAACCCATTGCATCCACTGTATTCGGGGACCGACACGTTATTCTAAATTCTATTAATCTACTATATAAAAATAAGTAGGACATATAAAGACCAGATTGGTGATGTCCTGACCGGAGGTGGCGTGAAAAGTACTCGAAACCGGAGGTCGTGTATGAAAAGATGTATGAATGTAGATGAAGCGAAATGGGTATGCGGATGCGTGACAAATGGAGATCTGTAGGTTCTCTGCCTACCCCTCTGGGAGACAGCGTAAGGTGTATTGTATTTATATAAAAATAAGTCGGGTTTTCCTCCCTGACGCTATAACTTCAGAACGCACGAACCGATTTCCACAGTTTTGCATTCGTTGGAAAGGTCTCAGGCTCCGTAAGGTTTATAGCAAAGAAAATTCAGGAAAGAATTCAACAGAGAAGCGGGAAAACGAAACGAACCCATCTGGTGGCGAAACTGAGTTCGCCGGGTTTGCTAGTTGGGAATAAAAGTCAAAACCAAGTAAAGAGTAAGTACTCACCTGGGCGTTAATGGTTTAACCCCATGCCCCCCTAACACGCAAAGTTTACCACCCTAGTGTAACACCCTGGTCGCCAGCTTGCAAAAAGTGTCGACAAAAACGAACATGCTTCCGTGACCACATCAAACCCTCACCTGGTGAGCAGACCATCGTCAGGGTCGTGGGAGTCGAGGAAGGCATCGCCGCGTACCCTCTCCAGTAAACCAGACACGTGCTGCTCCAGAAAGTTCCTGAGAACAAACGCAGAATGAGGTATTTTCAAACTGAGGGGAAATTCCTTGTCTAGGGATCAAGTACATTTTAGAAGATTGCAATCACTGATATATTTTACAAAAACTGAATTCATTCATATTTTATTCGAAATGTGGTGATAAGTCATTGATACAGACATGGGGAATTAGGTAGGAGACCAATCCAGAAGATTAGATTTTATTTAAATAAATTAAGACTTTTTTTAGAGCTAAACATGTTCTTGATCCCTAGACACTTTTGATGTGTGTATTATAAACGCGAAAGTAACTCTTATCTGTCTGTCCGTCCGTCTGTCTGTCTGTCTGTCTGTCTGTCTGTCCGTCTGTCTGTTACGTTTTCCCGCTTAAAGTTCTCAACCGATCCCTATCCTGTGGGACGCGTCACTAAATAGAGGGTGTTATAGTTTGTATGGAATACTGAAAATACGCGAATGAAATCGCGGGGCGTCCACTAGTTAGGAATAAAGAGTATAGTCCACGCCGTCCTTCGATATAAAATCTGTCATCACCAGTCCACTCGTGACCACGACGCATGCAACTGCGTCGAAACGTCGAGTAAAATAACAAAAGTAAGCTAGAGCTTGTCTTTGGTTATATTCGCGCCTATATACCCGGTGAACAATATTGAGTTATAAAATCTGACATACCTAAAAGTGTGCCTTACCTCGTCTCGTCATAGAGTTTGTCAGCCAAAGGTTCGGGGTAGGCCACACAGAGAGCGTACACGTCGGAGAAGCGCGCGTTCCACTCGCCGCGGGCCACGCCACGCAGACCCACCACGCCTTCCACCTGATTGGTACAAACAAACATTGTCAAGGTTTTTAAGTGAAATATTAGTACTTATACTTAACTAGCTGCCCCGGCAAGCATTTGTTTTGCCATTATACATTGAAACTGAAAACTTATTATATTAGAAATGTTTGCTTATTTTATGCGTACACACACGAACTCATACACACACACACACACACACACACACAAACACGCGCACCTTAATGTGTTAACTGTATTTTGAATAACCTAGCTAGGAGTGTCAGGGCTTAATCTTTATTGTTGTCTTTCTTTTGTAATTTCTCCTTTTTAAACCCTTGTATTCCTTTTTTTATTATGAATAAATTATTATTTTTATTACATTACTTATTAATAATGTTTCCTGCTGTTATATGCCATTTTGTACATATATTTACCTAAAACTTTCTTCAGAATCCTCCTATCTAGTTAAGAAAACCATCAACTCCGTTGCATATTTTTTTTGAAGATCTAAGTCATTACATAGGACAGACAGCTGTTAGGCTATAACTTGTCCACTACTGGACATAGGCCTTCTCAATTCTAGCATACAGCTTCTGCCAGCCATCTTACGCATATTATCATCAGTCCAATTTTGTTTGCCGAGACTTGGTCTTGGCGTTTGACCATTGAGTTCATCTCAGCGGTCATCGGTTCAACGGCTATGACCAGCCCACAGCCACTTTAGCTTGCTAAACCGATGAGCTATGTCGATAACTTTAGTTCTCTGTCGGATCACTCTGTTCCTGATAAGATTCTTCCGAGAAACATCCGTGTATAATAGCCCTTTCCAAAGCAAACAACTTTGAGCTTGTGGGCCAGTTATCTATTATATAAAAATCAAAGCCACTTTTCATTGTCTTTCCATAACGCCGGAACGGGTGGACTGATTTCGCTAATTCTTTCTTAGTTGTGCTTATTAATGACAGCACTTATGAAAAAAAAATGACTGACTCTGGATATAGTTAAGACAGGACAACGTCTGTCGAGTCCACTAGTGTTTATAATAATTCATTGTTATCATCATCAGCCCATACTTGTCCACTTATAATAATTAGTAAATAAATAACAGCGTCTGTTGTCCAGTTGGTCGGATACTTTACTTGTGATGGGAGGTCGCGGGTTCGAGTCCGGCTACTGGACGTGTACCAATGGGACTCTTTTTCAGAGCCTATGTACGCAACGCAACGCTCGTACGGTGAAGGACAACAACGTGATGAAACCCGCACACCACAAGGTGTGTGAACCCTATAACGGCGATGGGCTCACTCCCTGTCACGTTGGGTTAAATACGCTTGGTGAACCGTGGGCATTTGATTTAGCAAGTGCCTCTGGCTATCCCACTTTGGGATTAAAAAGGCGCATTTTTTTTTTAGTAAATAAAATATCGTACCGTTTGCTTTAGGTTGGCCCATGTCTCCTGAAAGTCTATGTTTCTTGGTTTCAGAGACATCATTATACACCTGGTTCTGAAATCAACATGATATATCATTAATATTTCAGTATTTATTTATTGCGTAAGTCTTAAATCTAAGAACAAACCCTGTTAGGGTGTGGCAACAAAATTATACAATTACATTTTTAAATAATAGATAACAATAAATATTTCAATAACATAACATATTACTTATACATAGAACATATTACTTTTAAACTATAGCTATACCGGCAAACATTTGTTTTGCCATAGGATGTCGCCTTTGTACCCCATGTATTGGAAGAAGCATTTGAAACCTTCCCTGGACTTCCACATGTAATTCAAGACCAAAATTTCTTGCATTTTAGCGAGACTAATGAACATCAATACATCACATGCATCTGACTATCAGAACAAATTTTTGTGCACATTCATTGAGGCAAGCGAACACTGGACATCCAAGTCTTTTAAAGAGTGATATGGTGATGTACTGTTTACATTTTATAAGTTTTTATCAACAACCTCTCATAAAATTGCGAATCTTGCATGCGTTTCTAATTAATCAAGCCTAATATGTCAGTTTCATCGCTTGAAGGGTTAAAGTCATCCCTGTCGGCTCTTAAACCGTAATATTGTTTGCCTACAGTTCAATTCAATTAATTAAAGTTGGCTCTTAACATTTAATGCCGAAAATTCTGCCACAAATCGCACATCAATTTCTTGCAATATTGACATATGTAAGCTTGATGAGCCTAAGTATAATGACGGGGACTTTGTGACGGGAAGCGATAAGATGCAAATGGCGTTCTTTATTTGTCATTTTCAAAATTAATTTTTCGCTGCAATGATTGTGTTAATGTGGTGGATTTAGTGTAATAATGTGCTGGTGATGAAAAATAATGTAGTGAGAGTGAGAAGTAAAGGAGAGGACTCCTATTTGATCAATTGGTTATTCCCGTATAAAGTTCCACGCAGCATTGAAATGTGATGGTCCACCCTCACATTTTAATGTGTTTTTGACACGACTTTGACTATTGACGACTATGACTATACTATAACTTGAACACGAAGAGAACTACATTGTTTGTGGCAGAATTGTCGGCTTTAAAGCTGAACATAAGAGCCAAGAAAGAAGAAAAAAGTATATTGACAGTATTTATAAGGAAATTTATTTGTAAAGATATTGCTTAATTAAATTTCATCAGAATCTATACTTAATTGACATTTTTAACTCTTTCCCGGACAGTAAACGTCTATAGGCGTCATAACAATAAAACATCTATTGTGTCAATTTTACTGTCCGGCAATTTGTTGACTACAAGGTAATACTGAAGTCTCTGTTAAGATAAATAATATAGGTGTTTCTATAGCCCCAACTGAGTCCAAGTTTCCAGATGTCAACGAACCAAAAGCAAACAAAATTTTACCAACCATGCAAAGTCAATCAGCTGATTGTCAATAAATTCTTGTCAGAAGTATCTAATAAGAATTAACTGATGTTAAAAAACACTTCACTTACCAAAGTAACTTTAGTAATACACAACGGAAATTATAAACACTTAGAGAATTACTAATCTCAACAGTTCTGCAGTACAATTACGAAAAAATACGAATCATGCTAATTTGTATTCAATGTAAATAGAAGCCAGTTTCTGTGTCTAATCCTTAAAGAACTGGGTCACCAATATTAATGTTACTACAAATTGCAATTCACGTTTTGTGATAAACAAGGTCTCCGCACTAAGGAAATGGCACTCAGCATGCACTTTGATGGTCAATAATCCATAAAAGCTTCACAATTTTTGGCTAATGTCAGTAACAAAACAAAGGCAACGAACAGGGCATAACGCGTCGAGATTTTGGCAAATTGACAAATACATAGGAACAAAGCCGACGACCGACGCAAGAGCACGCGCCTACATCTAGCTACAAACCCTGAACCGAAGGGGAAAACAAAAATAAAACCTTTCAATGCAAAGTCTAGGTGTATGAACCCATCGCACTAATCATAGAGACAGACGGATTTCCATACTCACCTATGAACGTAGAACTGTAGAAAAAGTGTCCAATCGGCGCCGGTTTCACCAGCGCAACTAATTTACGTGCGTTTATTCACAGAATCCCCAAATAAATCAGAATAATCAGCTCGAAACCAAGAAGACGAAAGCAAATTTCCATTTGACAGATCACGCTTTGACATTCCTATCAAAGTTACCAATATGATTGTCAATCAAGGTGGGCAATGGTGCCACATGTAAAAATGTTTTGTTTTACGTGGCAAAATTGAGGGTTTCTTTACGCATTGTTCGTTGGTACAATAAGATGCGTCATTTTCATAAGAATACGAGTATGGTTAGATGAGTCACTTTACTTTCCATAGGTATGTATAAACACAGCACAAAGCAACCAAACTCTATCAAATCAAGATTTGTTTAATTCATCAATACACCATATAAAACATCGATTCCAACGGGCTATAATCAAACGATACTGAAACACCCACCACTAAGCCTTGTAGGTAGTCCAACAGGTGACCACAGCATCCGCAGCTAGACTTAACAAATTAGAATCTGCTCACTATTACGATCACATTCATATAGTATTAGTTGTAATTATAAAAACAATGCGCTATAACTTTTAAATCAATATTAATTACTAAAATACTATACCTATTAATCCCCAAGCAAGGTCGGTAGATGTATTTGCTATGCAATTGCCCCCGGTTCACCAAGCGTATTTAACCCAGGGGATTGAGCCCATCGCCGTTATAGGGTTCACACACCGTGTGTGGGTTTCATCACGATGTTTTCTTTCACTGTATGAGTGTTGCGTACAGTTCAGAGCCTATGAAAAAGTTATTGTTATAATTAAGTAACTCGCACATTACGAGTGTAGAACTACTTACCTTACTATAATGTTGCTTTTGCCCTAACAGGGTGCATGTTTAATGTTGAACTTTTCTGTAGGTAACATAAGTGCAATTATAAACAAATTGAAACTACTAGGCACCCTATACTCAGTAGGTATAAGGGAGATACGGCATATATATTACCTATCAGTGTAGGTACCATCGAATAACCAGTGTAGGTACCAGCAACCTTCTTCTAAATATTCCCATCCATAAATCCGGCTTCATGTCTAATTCCTTTGCCGTGACTGCTGTCCGCCTATGGAACTCCCTTCCCACTGATGTCAGGAAAGCACCCTCCCGTCCTTCTTTCAAAAATCTTCTCAAGAAGCATTTTCTCCAACAGTATTCCAAATAACTTCTTATGTGTCATTTTATATATTTTTATATATTTATTTTAGTATGTATGTATGTGTTTATTATTAGTATTTTTTTTTTGCAATAGTACTTTTACTATATGATAATATGTGTTCATTTATATTTTATATATATGTATGTGCGTACGTAGGTATGTGATAAATGTTTGTTATTGAGTGTATTCTGTTTTACCTACCTACTTAAGTTATTAATGTATTCACTTGAAACTTTATAAATACTGACCCGCACCTATGTTTCTCCCATGTTGTGAGGTTGACTGGCAGAGAATACTTTAGTATTAAGTCCACCCATTGTACTGTTGGTGCAATAAAGTATTAAATAAATAAATAAATAACATAACGTATCATCATAGCATCAAACCAAACAAAACTACGACACAGCATCCAGCCTTTATAATATTAATTACTTACGTCAAGTACTAAAATGAAGAAAAAGAAATGAGGAAGGTAAGCAAATTGTACTGTACTTCGGTAATCGAACAAGAAAGGAAAAAAATCGTTGCTTCGTGTTTAATTTAATAAATAGGAGAAATAGAAAATTATAACAGTGAAGTGTTTCCTAAAATAATAAATCTATCAAATATATCGGAAAACGAAAGAAACACAACAACTTTATTATATGATCGTTCGTCTTCGGTCTCGCTCTTTTGTGAGATTTTTTCAAAGAAAACTCCTCATTGCTGTCCAAGTACCCTAAACTTTTAACTACATTCTTATTTAAAAAACACTTACTGCTTACCATACTGTGACGATCTATCATTAGGACAGCACCTACAGGCTACACTTGTTTTTTTGACGCCTATTTTATGATATGTAATGTGTGTGTCCTTGTTGGTTGTCCTTTTAAAATAAAATAGAAGAATATAAACATTTAAAAAAAAATACATTTCACGCCTTTAATCCCAAAGAGGGGTAGGCAGAGATCAAAGAATAATAATAATATTATTAACAGATTAATAATCCCAAACATTGTTTACTCAGGAGTTAAATGCTCATCTAATGAAAATGAGAAAGTATCTCTGTTTGTCTGTCGCGCCTTCACGCCTACATAAGCGATTTCAATATTTGGCATACAGATAGCCTGAGAAAGGACATGGCTATTTTTTATGCGACGTACAGGCTTGTAAGTAAATTGAAGTGGGGCGGAGATGTACATTTTAGTGACGTTTTTGTCATTTATACAGCTTGAAAATTCAACACGGAAAGTAAGTATATCTAATAGTAACTCTGGGTTTCTTACGCCACCAATTCAAATAACGATTCAATTTTATTGAAAAATATTTCCCGAATCACCTAAACTAATAATTATTTCATTTATTTGCACCGATTTTCTAGATGATCGTAACTACCGACACACTAACGCTGATTAAACAACATAGAGTAAACATATACGATTCAAGCTTTTGATGCATAATAACCGGTATTTCCCTTTTACATAAACTTAATACACAATCTTAAAATCAAGCCACTATATCGAGCTTGCTATAAGTCACATGATAGCGGAACATACTCTGATGTTAAAATACACTGGTGTACATATTTGTTTTATTTTTAGTATTATTTGCTTTTGTCATTATTTTACAGTAATTAGGAATTTTCAGGGCCCTTGTTTCTCTTAGTTATGACAGCTGTATTAGGGGGGATAAATGTCAACGAAGTTACTAACTTCAAACAGTCAGTATTGAAGGCGACAGTATTTTTTTATTGTTTGTCTACATGTTACAAAAGTGTCTGAAGTCTAAATAACTCACCTAAATAATTCAAAACGTACTAAAATATAACTGACAGAAGTCACCCTGCATACCTACTAGTGACATCTAGATTAGAAATTGGAGTTTGAAAATTACCCATTTTAGGACGCCCTCTGGCAAGGTGGACTGTTGATATACGCAAGATGGCTGGCAGAAGCTGGATGCGAGAAGCCGAAAACAGATTACAGTGGCGTGCAATTGGAGAGGCCTATGTCCAGCAGTGGACAAGTATGGGCTGATGATGATGATGATCATTAGTGTTTTTTGTTGTGAAGCGAATAAATTAATTATCTCATCTCTCTCTCTATTCGTTTTCATATATATCCGGAGATCGAAATAGTTAGTTACAACCCTAGTGCGTTACCATAACACAACCCCAATACTCCTGAACAAGGTATCTAGATACTTCTTTATTACAACGACCTACTTTGAAGAACGTAAATGCGAAAGGTAGGTCAAATACGAGGGAGGTGTGTCCCGGTATCCCGACGAGGAGGCTGGATCGCGTCACCTATATTTATGTAGGTCATCATCTCGACGTTATAAATAGGTTGGATGTTATTTACAGGCTGTCGTCTTCCTTAATAATGTACACTCAAATCATTTGTAAGTAAGTAGGTATCTAGATAATTCATTTTTATATATGTATAAAATAAAAAAAATAAATACACTTCACGCTTTTTAATCCCAAAGCGGGGTAGGCAGAGGCACTTGTTTAATAAGCAAATGGCCACGGTTCACCAAGCGTATTTAACCCAACGTGACAGAGGGTGAGCCCGGTATATATGTATATACCTACCTATATGTATGAATGTAGATGAAGCGAAAGGGGGGTATCTCAGGACCGTGACAAATGGAGATCTTTAGTCTGTGCCTACCCCTCTGGGAAACAGGCGTGAAGTGTATGTACATATGTATGTAACTATATTTATTTCTGTAATCTATCTATAAGTATTTAGAAAAGAAAGTCGTATTAGTTACACTATTTATAACTCAAGGACGGTTGAACAGATTTGGCTGAAAATTGGTGGGGACGTAGTTTAGAACCAGGAGAAGGACATAGGATACTTTTTACCCGATGCTGTGGGACGCTTCGCTTCATAAAGGATGTTATAGTTTGTATGAAGTTTTCATACTGAAACTACGCGAATGAAATCGCGGGGCGTCCACTAGCTATGTACATTTGTAAGATACTTACGTACTCTTATTATTTTAGTGCTAGGTTAGAAAATGCTCGACCGGATAACAACACACACTACCCATTGTTACACTATATGTTAAGTTCCGTTATATCCGAATTAGGTTACCTGAAAGAATCACTTTGAGCGATATTGCCGCCTTTTGCAATTTAACCATTGTTACTCGAAATCTTAAATTTTGTAATGTACAGTGTGCAATAAAGACTACATTCATTCATTTATTCTAGCTAGGTATATTGCTGGAGTTACATTAGCATGGGCTTAAATTTGATGTATATCAAAGCAAAGTTTGCTGTAAAAGAGGTTATGCTTACTTAGAAACCTCGCATACTAAAGTGACGGTGTTCAGCTTCCTACTAAAATTATGAAATATGTTATTGAGTTAAGCGAAAACTATATAAATATTATGTACATACATAGTTTTCGCCAAACTCACAATTTGCACAATATTCTTGGACGTATTAGATTAGACATGGAATATTATTTATCTCAATAGTCATACGGTAACGGAATACAAGGTGGGTAACACCGCGATGTATATCTGCCCTCCAAATCATAACAGCAATAAGTCGAGTTTTTGGCCAAATTGAGTTATATATATATTCGGAATCAGCAAAGCGAGATCTACAATCGTCTCTTAGACACTTTTAACGTAAAATTTCAGGAAACCGTTTTTTCAGAAAGCATAAACGCAATAAGTAGGGTATTTTACCTTTAGTCCCCAACCATAAGCGCAATAACTCGAGTTATGGCAGCCCTACTTGTGGCACATCTTGTTATTTCATACAAAACCAAATCATAACCGCAATAAGTATGACTTAGTTTTCTTTTAACATAACAGCAATAACTTTCATCATCATCAGCCCATACTTGTCCACTGCTGCACGCCACTGTGATCTGTTTTCGGCTTCTCGCATCCAGCTTCTGCCAGCCATCTTGCGTATATCATCAGTCCACCTTGCCTGAGACAAGGGGATGTTATTTCCCCGAAATTGTTCACAAATGCAATGGAGGATATGTTCAAGACGCTGCATTGAAAAGGACGTGGCATCAACATCAATGGCGAACACATCTCTCACTTGTGATTTGCAGACGACATTTTCATCGTGGCAGAAACGCTGCATGACCTTCAACTGATGTTGAATGACCTAGCTGATTCTTCTCTACGGATCGGCCTATGGATGAACTTGGATAAAACCAAGGTCATGTTCAATGAACATGTTCTAACGGAACCGATTTCAGTACAAGGCACCGTTCTCGAAGTTGTTAAAAAATACGTATACCTTGGGCAGACATTGCAGTTGGGTAGAAACAACTTCGAGGACGAGGTGAACAGAAGAATTCGGCTGGGTTGGGCAGCATTTGGGAAGGTACGTCGAGTCTTAACATCAGCGATCCCACAGTGCCTGAAGACAAAGGTCTTCAATCAGTGTGTCCTACCCGTAATGACATACGGAGCTGAGACGTGGACACTGACGGCACGGCTGGCCCACAAGCTAAAAGTCGCACAGCATGCTATGGAAAGGGCTATGCTCGGCGTTTCTCTGAAGGATCGTATCAGAAGTGAAGTGATTCGACAGAGAACCAAAGTCAACGACATAGCTCATCGTATTAGAAAGATGAAGTGTCAGTGGGCCGGCCATATTTGCCGTAGAACCGATGACCGTTGGGGAAAACGAGCTCTCGAGCGGAGACCGCGTCTCGGCAAACGGAGTGTAGAACGCCCTCAGGCAAGGTGGACTGATGATATACGCAAGATGGCTAGCAGAAGCTGGATGCGCGAAGCCGAAAACAGATCTCAGTGGCGTGCAATTGGAGAGGCCTATGTCCAGCCGTGGACAAGTATGGGCTGATGATGATGATCATGAATTTTAAATTGTGTCGTATTAATTAGGTACCTTTTCGTTACACTGAAATTCCGTATTATATGGAATAACTTGAAAAACATACTAAAAAATCCAGGTTTACCAAATCAAAAACGCAATAAGTCGACGACTTATTGCACTTATGCTGACACAATCATAATTTAAGGGTATACATTTTTTAATCATAAGTGGTTTATCCTGTTTTTTATATGAATATTATCAACTTATACTATTTTTCATACTCTCACAATAAAATATATCATATATTCTACGCTTATGCTAAATATCACTTTTCTAGCTTTAAAAATGCCTGGAGGGTACTTAAAATAAATTTAAAAACTTTAAACGCGTTTTTCTCGGAAGTAGGTCTGATCGACTTATTGCGGTTATGATTTGGAGGGCAGATATGGCGTCCCACGGCTACGCCACATGAAGGGGAAGTAGGTACTTTACAATTATATTGCAGAGGGAATATTTTTCTAAAAGAGAACTTTATTTTATTTGTAAAAATAATTTAGGGTGAACCTAGAACCAAACCAGAAGGACATATTATATTGACCAGATTGGCGATGTCCTGGCCAAAGGTGGCGTGAAAAGTACTCGAAACCGGAGGTCATGTATGAATGTAGATGAAGCGAAAGAGGTATGTCAGGACCGTGACAAATTTAGATCTGTAGTCTCTGCCTACCCTTCTGGGAGACAGGCGTGAAGTGTATGTATGTATGTAAAATCAAACCCACTATAGGTGTAAAAATAATATTATCCGTATTTTATCACACCAGTTGAAAGGGTTCTATTTTTATTTTATTTTAATTCAATGACCAGATACACTGGGACTGGGCGATATGTCTTCCGATGCTTAGTCTTATGCTTGTAGTTAGTAGGCTGAAACACTGCATACCTCACCTCTATTACCTGCGAGGTATCTATGGAGATTCCTCTGTGATAAAAAAAACGATATAAAAGACGCGTTAGAGGCGACACACGGTGTGAGTTAAAATGAGCACTTCAAATCACTCACACTCACACTCTCGCTCACACTCACACTCTCGCTTACACATTAACAATATTAATTAACTTATTTACCTGATTTGATGTTTTGATCTAAGCAAAAAATGTTGGTTGAGATTTTCTACTTATCCCTGTCTACAGGGCTTATAGCCCTTTCTAGGGGAGTAGGTACTCATTAAGTTTATTGTTTAAGCTTTATGTGTATGTTTTAATGTTGTAATTTTTATTATTATTATTATAAATGTGCAATTACTAATTAGTGAGATCCGTCAGCGCCTGCCTTTTTTATCAACTGAAATGAAATCACCCACTCTCAGCGTTTGCTGTATTAGGCAGACATTAGACGCTCATGCAAGCGTCATTCAATTCCATCAGTCATGATTAATGGAATGACTACTAATACTAATTCAAACATCATTCACTATAATATTAGACGATAGGAAATCCGTCAATCACAATCATGACTGTGGTAAAACTGAGATTAAAACGTATCGTCTAATGTCTGCCTAATACTAATTCAAACATCATTCACTATATTAGACAATAGGAAATACGTCAATCACAATCATGACTGTGGTAAAACTGAGATGAAAACGTATCGTCTAATGTCTGCATTAGGTACCTTTCCCATGCGGTATGATAACTGATGGATCGAGGATTCGTTTCATTCAAGAAAGGCTTTATACCTACCCACGCATTAATAATCGCCGAGCGAACTATAACTAGATATTTTTTTATACATAGCTCACTACAGGGACTAGTGGAACCCTACACTACATATCAAGTGAGTACCCATCCATTCATGAAGTCCTAACCCACTCTCAGAGTTTGCTGAATTAGGTACCTTTCCCTGTATGAGATCTAATGGGTCAAGGACTCGTTTCATTCAAGAAAAGGCACTGCCACTCATCTATAACTTGATATTTTGATACATAGCTCACCAGAGGTACTAGTGGAACCATACAATACATAATACACGGTATTTAAGGTGATTTTTCGTTTATGTACATCTGTAATGAACATTTTTTTTTATTTTTTTTTGTTACACTTGGCTCTAAAACATATATTAAACTCTTTACCCTACATAGTTCACTGATTATTTTTATAAATGATTAGGTACACTGGATTTTTAATTGGGTTACAAAATATTTGGAAAATAATTATATTGAAACATATGACAATTGAAGTTTCCGCTTAGAAAAGATTTAGCTAAATATTTATTTATTTAGTAACACTTATTGCATAGAGTTGTACAAATATTGATTAGAACGCAATGCACGGTGGTAAAGTTTGAATGAATAACCGAAACTACGCACGCGGTTGAAGTCACGGGGCGTCCAATAATTCATTGCATACGTAGATATCCAATCACAAAAAAATGATAATTAAATTGTTCAGACAGTAATATGTGGGTAATTTAAATACTGAAACGGCGATGGGCTCACCTCCTGTCACGTTGGGTTAAATACGCTCGGTGAACCGTGGGTACTTGCTTTAGCAAGTGCCTCTGCCTACCCCTCTTTGGGATTAAAGGCGTGAAGAGTATTTAAATACTGATTAGGTACTACTTTCTTGAAAGTACTTTTGTGAACAATATCATTTATTAAATCTTAGAGTGATAGAGTAATAAATTGAACATTTATAAATACTTATCAAATCAACGATCGAGAACGATTTTCATATAACTTCAGACTAATAATCTGAATAATCAAAATTAACAACCTATGCTTTCAATTATGTATAAAGGCTCTATATATCTATATGGAGGTAATAAAAAAGACATGAAGTGTAAGGCTAGGTATCTACAAATAAATAAAGTAAAACAGAACCAACACAAAGCCTATTTTCACTGGTTGCCCATAATCTTCCTGTCCCAGATAGTAAATCAATTCCGTTTATACTGTGCACGCGTATTAGTGACCTACAGCGTCGTCAAAGTCTCCTGAAAATGGCGTAAATCACAGGAAAAAGGCTCTTATGTATAACATGATAAGAATATAGGCCATTACGGGCGTGAGATTTCTCGTAGCAAGTTTCAGGTTTGCAAGCCAGCCAGGGACAGTCGATGCCCTACTGCCCCAATTCACCTTGAGACTTCACCGCGCATGTGCGGGGGTAGGTCCTCAATGGGAGGCATACAATGTTGTTGGATTATGCTGACGCTTCAGAATGAATCCCGGGAGCGTGGGAAAGTGACCGTGCTGAAAATAAGTCAACCAAGGACACCCTGTTTTACTTTCGAGGCTTAAAGTTGTTAAAGTGTGTAATTATTATTTGACGGATTTTAATGAGAATTTTCCTGGTTTTAATTAATAGTGTGAGTACCTAATTTGGAATACAATAATTCTACTCATATTTAAAAACCATTTATTGTAAAAAAAAATAATGAAGCTGTTTAATTTTTCTCGAATTATTGGTAATTTTGTAGTGGGCAATTTTAATAATCAAGTGGTATCCCCAATACATTTGTTGTTTCAAAAGAAAAATGGCCGATTCACGGAACGTCAAAACTTCAATTTACGTTTTTAATGAAAATTTACGTGATTTCACGTCGAAATTGCGTTAATATTGTATCAGCAGTGAAGTGATACCTCCTACCGTGTGTGCTTGTGATTACATTCACTATTTCCTACTCTACAATTAGGTTTCGACAATTTATTTTCTAAATTACCTACTCTGGGTGAACAACAGAAACGTAAGTAACTAGAAATTATCGTAATTTTTCATGTTCAGAATTGTAATTAGAGTATTTTACTGCTACTTCTGATTACTGTACTATATAAGCAACTAATAAACGTACGAACAAGAATAATAGAAACCTAGTAGCTAAATCTACATCGCGCTGAATTATGGTCTTATTTCTATCGCTGATCACTAAGATTTCGTGCTCAATAACAAAACAATAATAATCGTAACTTATAGTAAAACAATTACGAAAGCACTAAATTTTACGATTTTCTGTACATTTCTTAAGGTTTTAGTGCAATTAAAGTGGCATTTGAAAATTGGTAGGATGATAGTATTTGGTCAGATGCCTGAAATAGATTTTTATTTTGTCATACATATAACGACGCAGAGTTTGACGACTGTCAAACGATTTGAATGGCAGTGAGTAGATAATCTTCAGATATATCTATAAACACGAGAGATAATGTGAAAATGTTACTTTCCGTCTGAATTTAATTGATAAATAATAATACAAAGTCTACATTACCTAGTTTGTTTACATTTTTAAGATATTTTCAAGGATACCCAAAACTCAACACTTGAATAAAATGGATATAACTTCTTGTTTTGGTTACTTACCATACTTTGTTTGGAATAGTTAACAACATACAATTTTATATGTTTTATTACTAAACTCTACATTGGTACAAAAATAAATACTTTGATAATAATTTCAGATAATTAAAATTTTGTTCCTTTAACATTCAGCTATAAATAAGACTATAAATAAGTAGTACCAATATTAATTTGAAATGATCTTTTTCCAGATTTGAATTAGTTTACAAATAATTATCATAATATGTAAACATATATGAACCTTCTGTGTTGAAAGAGAACACTCTAGAGAGCTAGAAAATGTTATAATGTACTGTACACTTTAACCAATTGGGGTCTTATGTCTAACTAGCAACCCGCCCTGGCTTCGTAAGATAGAAATGTGGATACAAATTGTTTTATATTATACTAGCGGACCCGACAGACATTGTTCTGTCTTAACTAATAATATGAATGTAAAATATAACCTTCAGGTTGGCCTATGTCCAGCAGTGGATGTCATTTTTTTTAATTTTCTGTACGTACAAACCTTCTCTGGACTTCTACGAAAAATTCAAGACCAAAATTAGCCAAATCGGTAAAGGCATTGTTGAGTTATAATAACATTACAATGAAAAGTGGCCTTGATTTTTATCGTACTAATATTAGAAATGTGAAAGTTTGTATGTGTGGATGGATGTTTGTTACTCTTTCACGCAGAAAGTACTGGACGGATTTTGATGAAACTTGGCAGTATTGTAGCTTATAAACTAGAATAACATACAGGCTATAAGGTATTTTAGTAAAACAATGTTTGCCGGGACGGCTAGTATAATTATATAGATTATCACTTAGATGGTCAGTAAGGTGCCATCCTGGGTTGTGTGATAACACAGTAAAAATTGCCCTGCAAACGTAAACCACCGCTATATCCGTACTGTGTATAACTACTGCAGGTGTAATATTTCAGGTGATAGTACAGACATACTAGTATAGCTGCTTATACTGTACTACATGTCACATGATATTATGGACTGACTTATTATCACAGTACGGCCATGGCCACAGTGTTTAACTTATGAAATAAAAAAACCAAATCATCATCAGCCCATACTTGGCCTCTCCAATTGCACGCCACTGTGATCCGTTTTCGTCTTCTCGCATCCAGCTTCTGCCAGCCATCTTGCGTATATCATCAGTCCACCTTGCCTGAGGG
>SJJU01009374.1:0-12354 GCA_012932125.1 Conopomorpha cramerella | reverse complement strand
AAATACACTTCACGCCTTTTAATCCCAAAGCGGGGTAGGCAGAGGCACTTGCTACAGCAAATGCCCACGGTTCACCAAGCGTATTTAACCCAACGTGACAGGGGGTGAGCCCATCGCCGTTATAGGTCTCACACACCTTGTGGTGTGCGGGTTTCATCACGATGTTGTCCTTCACCGTACGAGCGTTGCGTACATAGGCTCTGAAAAAGAGTCCCATTTGTACACGTCCAGTAGCCGGACTCGAACCCGGGACCTCCCGGTTACAAGTCAAGTATCCGACCAACTGGACCACAGACGCTTTTAAATTGAGTTTAAAGTTAATACAGTCATAATCAACGTAACTAACATTGCGATGCTATCGTGCTATCCTTGGATAGTTTTGTTTAGAATCTAGTCAGTTTAGTGTCACATGCACGTCATTATAATGACCGTAAATTATTCTAAATAGTAAGGTCTAAGACTGATTCAAGACACCGTTGGTCGACGAGCTGCCTTACAGTATGTTGCCAGGTTTTTTTTCTGCATGCGTACAAACGTGACAGACTATGCCACTTAAGTCGTGTCACGCAAATTTCAGCCATATGTATTTATTGAGCTTCCTAAACTGAGCTAAGGGTTCTACGTAATAATAAATAGTAGAAGGCATGTGCCCAGAGTATAGTTTAGCCTGTCCCGAAGTAGTAGACATGGTACGTAGCGTAGCGTGATTTGCAAACATTTTGTTAATAATGTACCTTACTCAGTTGAAGAATGCATTCCTCATTTCCAAGTCATTTTACTGTTCACGGCATTTCTATTTTGTAAGTAGAAACGATAAACGAGTACAGTCATAAATATAAATAAGTAACTGTAACATTTTTAACTTCATTAAAAATAAACTTTGCTTATCTCTGAATTCGTGTGAATTGAAAACCATTGTTTAAATGTAAATACGTTGCTTTTGGGTTTCTAGTCTTTCTCCTACATTTATTTTTTGTAAAAGTATTTTAACTCGTCGCTTTTTCTTGGAAGGAATAAAGTAACTTTTCTTGCTTAGTGTATTTTATTCATACTGATTTTAGGAGGTGGAATAGTACTGATGATATATTGTGTAACATGGCTGGCAGAAGCCGGATGCGAGAAGCCAAAAACAGAACACAGTGGCGTGCTATCTAACAGTGGACAAATATCTGATGATGATGACATAGTAGTTACAGTGCAAATAAAACAACTATGAATATAAATTTTCGATGGAATATTTCTTGTTATGATGAAAGTAAAAATAATAATAAGTTACAGAGTTAGTGGGGTGATTCGACTTGCGATCGGATCTTGTGTATTCGAGTCCAATGGAACATGTGCTAAGCAGATACCTCCCGAAGTATGTTTGGTGGCCAAGACTGCAAAGGTAGGTACTATATACAGGCTGACTTCGGGGTCATGATCCGGACCAACATTTTCTAACTCTAAGAAAATTGTAGCGATTCCAAAAGTATAGTTGTTTTTGTGTCTGATACATTTTAAATTTCTTAAAACGTATCGTTTTTTAACGAATATTTCAAACAAAATTATGGTCACACAAACGTTTATAACAAAATGTTCAAGAAAAGAAGTACCATTGAAATCGCTATAATTTGATGAGTAAGAAAAGTTTGTTCCGGATTATGAGTCACCCGGTATAATCAAGGTAGAAATTCAGGAAATACTTATAATTAAGCACATTTTTTTACAAAGTAGTTTACTAGATTTCGTCACTTATATTAAGTATGTGGATACAAGTCTTGTCATGTCTGTTTTGAATTGACGCTCTTCCTCTTTAGAATAAAAATAACGCTCTGCCCAAATGCGATGGACAATTACTAATATCTTTTTAACAAGGTTATTTAGTAAACCTTTCTTTTTTGGGACTTTAAGATATATTAATAAACTATTATGTATGTATTTAATTTACACAAAAAAGCTTCATCAAATTGTACCAACAGTGACAATTGTAAAACTTTTAGCACGACCGCAGTATGAAAATAAGATCACATGCATACGAATAGCAAATCAATAACCATTACTACACATATGCCGTTCAAATTGTGAAGCCAAAACGAATACTAGAGTAATAAAGCCTGCAATACTGTCCCATACGACATATTGGCAAAGTAAAAACATAGGTACTATCAATCCATTAGAGCAGCTATGTCGACATTTGCAGACTAGAACAAGGTTCGGCATCACTGTCACTCACCATGTGTTAGAGTGAGAAAGCAGTGTCAACTGGCTTGCAAGCAAAAGCAATAAATACCACCACGATGAGTCGTCAATAGACAATCAAACAGAGTAGAGGACGATGTGGGGTGTTCCGATGATTCAATGCCTTGTAATTCTTTCACAGTAATTAAGAACATGTCGTACATAGGATACACTCACGTTCCTAATTCACAGTAGTGTAGACAGCACCTTTAGGAGATATGACGTCATTTGTAGGCTGGCGAATAGAGTTTTTAGTTAACGCTTCCCGCTCTTTGATATGTGCCAACGCCGAATAATATACTTCGCACCTCGGTTTACTAATTAATTACATATATTAATATATTATGTATTTTGTTTTTTTACTTCACATTTTAAGCACAGAACACAATGCAACTGTTACGTACGTCCATACATTTTGAGTGTAACGTATAAGGTCAACGAAATTTTTAAGGACTAATAATGTAGTGTTCAATTTGTTAGTAAACCTCAGCCAAAGCATGGGATGGGTCGTACTATTACCATTATCTATTAAAATGGTAGTATTGACTTATTTCCAATAACTATGACCATTGACGCCTCGAAGTGTCAACAATAATCAAAATAGAGCACGGCGTGTTTATTAATTCTTAATCTTAACGGTTATATTGAGAAATGTAGTAACATTATTAACATAAATGGTTATTCTCAGTAGTATTAGTGAGACCCCCCATAGAATGGCACAATCGCCTCAAATATTAAATTATCATTTATTTAAAATACTTTATTTTATTGACAAAATTACTAAGCAATGTTTGCCGCGTTAGCCATTTTGAACTACTTAGTAACATTAAGATATATCTAAAAAAAAAATTAAGATATATCTACCTACTTCTGCTATGATGTAGTATAAAAGTTAAATAACAAACAATTTTTCTGACCAATGGCCATTACCCACTTAGTCGCAGCTACGATTCTTTATCGATGCCCACTTGAAACAGCTCGTGAAGCACTTACAAGATCACTTTTTCAATAGCTTGTGTAGTAGTAATAAGCGACTGAAATCACTTATCGTTTTAAGCGACTTTGATCTTTCTCAATTCGACCGTGTTTATATGCTTTTTTATGTTTGTTCGCCGATAGCTTCGTCGTTTATGAACCGAATGTTATATTTTTTTATTATTAGAAAGAAGATATTTCAAAGGTGGTCTCACATCACAATGGAAGTCAGGGTTTGATTATGGCAGACCCAATAAATCGAGGGGATCTTTAAAAAATCCCATGGGCGTTCTACTAGTAGTTAGTTATTGTTTCTTTCTGTTAGTATTTTTTCTTTAAACTTATGCATATTTTTTTACATTATGTGCGTTCATGTCGCAAGCCGTGTGGTGACGGACAATAGAATACACGGTGCATCCAACCTGCTTCTGCCGCAAACTTTCGCATCTCTATGAGTTAAACCACAACAGCCTAACTGTTCGATCACACCCGCCTGCCAAGTGTGGCGATTATTGGCATTCCCCCCCCCCCATTTGATCATGGAAATCTCGTCCAGCAGTCATTCATTTATTTATATATTTATGTTATGTTACACCAACAGAATATTACTCAATACATTTATAATATTTGTATTTTAATACATATAGGTCTCTAGCAATATTCCTATTATAGGCGTACACTTCACTCGTAACAGATTGTATTAAATTACTATACTAATACAAAAGAAACATAAACCTAATGAAATTACATTACATAAAACCAACATGACCAGTGTTGGAAGAAAATAATAAAAATAATTAAAAAAAAATATACATACATTAAATTGAAATTAAAAAGTAGTGAGGTAAAAGACACAGAACTATTGATTGAAAAAGACTTGTTTACGTACATTAAACAAAACAATTCTAAGCGACAGTTAGTTAAACTGACAAACACATCACATGGCTGATGATGAGGTACGTTCATAGAAAATAAGCTATTATCAATCGGAAAGGTTAGTTAAACAGAATTTTAAGTTATTCACCAATTGCTACGCAGCCCGGCTCCGCCATGTTTTAACACACAATAATGCAAATAATGTAACCGCCAACACACACTCCGGGGGCCCAATTCTCAAATACAATAGGCTGTTGTCAGTCGCATTAGTATTCCATGACTGCTTTTAGTAAATTTCAGCCATAATTTGTCCAATCAACAGCCGACGATGAATCACAAACACGATTGGTGACTATTGCTATTACGCAATACTAGCACATGCTACATGAAGCAGAATCGGGCCGCAGTTGCGCAAACACAACCTCAACGTGCCCTCTGTGCAGTTATTAAATAATTTAACTGCAGGAAATTACATTAATTTCAGGATCATTGTAAACATTTTGCAGGAGGCAAACTGGATATTAACATTTTCGGAGTGTATGAGTTCTGAATATTAACTATGCGTGCATACACAGGATGAGCCGGAAATACTCTTTTAAGCGGGAATCCACTGTTTCTTTAGACCCTACTAAGTCCAT
The DNA here is from genome assembly GCA_012932125.1 of Conopomorpha cramerella. Classification (NCBI taxonomy): domain Eukaryota; kingdom Metazoa; phylum Arthropoda; class Insecta; order Lepidoptera; family Gracillariidae; genus Conopomorpha; species Conopomorpha cramerella. The sequence continues at coordinate 7,645 of SJJU01009374.1, read as the reverse complement.
TTAAGCAAGTGTCAATACCCCGAAACGAAAAAAAATACGAATTATTCTTCATACCAAAATCACAGTGGGGTTTGTATATTTTTTTTCGTTTCAAGTCATTGACATCTGCCGAAATGCACTAAGTATTTTGCCTGTGGTCTACAGAAACAATAGACTACGGCTTTAAATAGTCCATATCCGATTCATTCTGTATAAAAGTACACCATTTAGATGCTAAACACACACAATAGTTTGTTCGTATGTACGTTTAATATTTTCTTTAACGAAACGAGGTTTTCGTTAAATACAGTAGTACAAAAGTGGCGCCAAACTTTTTTAATTCCAAATACGAATGAGTCCGAATACAAATAAAACGGAATCATTTTGTTCACTTAACAACTTAATTCCTTTCACAAATGTTTCGATTCGACTATTTCCAATAGGAGAGTGGGGCATAAAAAGCGAGTAATTCCACGATGAAACTGACGTGGCACGGTCTACGGACAATGTCTGAGGATCACAACCAATATTGTCTGACCCATTCTTACACTAGAAAACTTGCATGTCGAAGCTCAACATATATCGACACGCCGACTAAGGTCACTTGGCTGAAGGAAAGCAGCAAAAGTTAATTTCACGGGAAGTGAATGCTTCTTCAGAATTTACGTCCCTCGAACAATTCTCGACTACGCCGTCATTAATCACCAGCCGTGAGGGGCATATTCCTGAAAGCGATTCGATAACGATCGCCAGACTATAGATGAAAATGGCAATCGTGTGATTGAAGCGTGAAAAATGGTAGCACTCGGCGGCGTTTGTGCCCAGGTTTTAGGTATGATTTGTGACACGAACGTACACAGAGGCGGCGGCGCGGTGTCGCTGAAAACAAAATGGCTTCTGGCGATGAAAAAAAAATACTGCAATCAATTTTTCACTCGTGCATTTATCTTGATCGCTGAACGTGTTATTGTGGTCGTACAACTACCAGTTACTTTCTTCATTCGGAGCCAGAAATACCGTGAAGAAATCGGCTTGAACATGAAAAGATATAATCGTCATGTTATTTACTAATATGCACTTCGGTGTACAATTAAATGGACGTGTTAAAGACTAGACAGAGATGAATTACAGAGCATTCACTATTTATTAGTTTGAAAAACATACCCCTTGCCGATATTAAAAAGGAGTTATTCCACATATTTACTCGTACCTATTTATTATTTTTACGCAAAAGACCACCATTCTGCCTGATGTTAAGCAGCGAAGTGGTCTACGATAGAGCACACTTGTTCATTTGGGGGTATCGCTATGCAATACTTTCAATTAAACTAGCCGTGAACTATTCATAAACATACAAGTTTAGTCTCGATCATTATAATAATTACTCGCCATTATTTATTAAGTAATTAATAATAATTGCAAAACAAAGAAACTTTTCCTACAGCATTGACGACTTAATTTCGTACGGAAACAGTAACATTATTAAAGAGTACGACCGCGGGAGGAGGCCAACAAATAATAATATCATTACTTTGCCTTCTTCCGCCTATTATTGTATTCGATTGGCATGGACTTGGGCAATTAGCGGGTACCGATTGACGCGGTGAAGCAAACCAATTGGTTTTTCAATTGAAAATGAAATAAACTTAAACATGAACAGTTTTACGGTGCATATAATAAAATATTTCGCAAAAAAATTATACCTCCGAAAACACTGAAAACAAAATTCTTTTTCTAATATCGTATTTATTGTGGACCGCTTTTGGGGTACCCTTTTTACTTTTTTAAACAAAAAAGTATTTTAGATACAATATACAATTATGTATGTAATTATGCGAGGTCCTACATAAACGAAAACACTCGTAAAATACACGTCGACTTGAGACCTCCTCTGTTTTTCGTCGACTAAAAAAAAAACAAAATAGTGAGGATAAAAGCCTGCGATAGGCTCATCCGGTGTCACGTTGGGTGACAGATCACTGCACCGTGAAACACGGACACGGAATATAGATGTATCTGCCTACTAGAAATGGTAATGCAGGAGTCAATCTATTTGTACGCCAAAACAGTAGGATATAGGCAAGTCCGTATTTTATGCTGAGCTTTAAAGAAAGTACCTGAATAATCAGAATAAATAGGAATACAACCACTTTGGATGCCTATTAAATGATTAAACACTCTCCATTTTGCTTTACAGTGATCAGCGTTTCAAGATTTTATTTCGCTCTTATACAGTTTTACGGGCCCGTTGGTGTAGTCGTCAGCATCTCTGCCTCCATTACATAAGGTCGTGGGTTCGATTCCCACCGCTGACAGGTATTTAGGTGATGAGCTTTTAAGTACTTGTCGGCTGTGTCTGGGTGTTTTATTTATATAAGTATGTATTTAAAGAAAAAAAAACGTATTTATGTATATTTCGTTGTCTGAATTCCATAACACAAGTGCTGTAGCTACTTAACATGGGATGAAGGCAATGTGTGTGTTGTTATAAAATATTTATATAGTTATATCTTGCTTATTAATATGAGTACTATAAAGAGGAATAATTATTGTATGAATGGACACCCTGGCCTGGACGCCCAGTGCACACGTGGCGGTGCACCGTCGACGGCGAGCTGAGAGCGCGAGGGCTGAGCTGGTCTGATGCCAGAGCAGCCGCAGAGGACAGGACGGCGTGGCGCCATCTTGTAAAGTCCCTTTGTACCACTAGGGTACCATAGGACTTGAGTAAGTAAGTATATGTTTGTAACGAATATAATCTGTGATATATTAATAAAAATGATTTTAAATGTTCATGTTCGTGTTCGTGAATATATTTGTATAAAGTCGACGTTTTCCTCATTTTCAACCCTCATAACTTTTGAACAAAGTATCCAATTTTGGTTTTATAAACAGATTCTTTTTTTTTAATATATTATCTATTTGAATTTATTTATTGAAAAATATTAAGATAAACATTGAAACAGAATGCTATCCGCCACAGGCTTCGTCAGATTCTAAATATTCGTGTTGTGCTCTTTCATTTGATATCCCACTTGGATATATTTACTGAAGTAAAATTTTTCATGCCCCACTTTCAACCCCCATAACTTTTGAGCGGGTGAACGGATTTCCACCAAACATATCTAAGAACACTCGCCCGTAAAACACCTGTAATAAATAAAAAACTAAATTGAAATCGGTTCATTCGTTCGGGAGCTATGATGCCACGGACAGACGTCTGTCTGTCAATCTGTCTAGACACGTCAAACTTATAACACCCCTCTTTTTACGTCGGGGGTTAAAAAAGTACTAAACCGATTTCGATAATTACTTCACCATTAGAATTCTACATTATCCTTGAGTAACATCCGTACAGTCTGAAGGTCTTTAAGTCCCGGGTAAATAGGTACTTAAAGAACAAGTGTGCTCCATCGTAGACCACATCGCTGCTTAGCATCAGGCAGGATAGTAGTCAAACGCTTGTTCACTGAGATAAAAAAACATTATATTATACTTAACATATTTCATCATAGCTAGATATTTTATCCCGAAATTCCCACGGGAACGAAAGAAACGCGAGTAACACCGCGCGGTAAATTTTAAACTTTATGCTATTACGATTAATTATTATAAATTTTGCGGTAGTGATCTGGCCTATATCTCCGTAGGCCATAAACGTGCTTTACTTTCAAACTAAATCACCTCAAATAAAACGCATAAAGTCGTCATCATCCGTCTAATGTACAAAAGTTTAAAGTTCCTTTAGAAAAGTTCGCTGGGGACCGGTGGATGACATGCTAAACTTTCAGAGTTGCCCTATAAATCATGCGCTTGTACCATTATGTGAAGTATTATGAAGAAAAATCTTAATCCACTTTCGCTGTAGAAAAAAAAAACTCTTTGCCGGGAAAAGTTCCTAGTCTCGGGAAGAGCGCTGTGATATATTATGGAGTTGAGCACACGCGTTCCTACCACTTTCCAATTTTCATTCCGGTACAACATTACCTACTGTGAGAGTTGAACAATATTCCGATGTGACTCGTAAATTTCCTACCGCCAGTTACTGGCGGAGGCAAAATGTAGAGCGTCGGGAACACTTTCGGTGCGAGCGAGGGGCGGCAAATCAGGAAACTTCGTCTGAGTCGATTATGCCTACTGCCTGCTAAACGGATTTTGTATACACAACAGCCAAACTTTCTGTTTATGCATTATGTATTAACGTACAAATGCGTTTCTTTTTGACAAACGCGCATAAGATTTTTTCGTAGCTTCTTAGGCAGAGAGAAGCAAGAAGGGTGGGGGGAATATGATCTTTTGAGTAATTTCTAAGCAAAATAACAAAAAAAGGGCCGATTTTAGAAGCTTGAGCTTCAGATTCTAGGAATCCGTACTATATCAACTTCTAATGAAATAAGAAGACAAACACTTAGAAGAAAACATAGAAAAATCCTATTACATTGGTAAAAAATAATTATTTGTAGGTTAAAAAATATTATAATTTCATAGGCAACTCAGACTTTTTTAAATTTTATTTTCCGCCAATAAAGGATAAAAACAAGCTTAGAAGGTTTTATAAAATAGTAAAACTATACGGGTAAATTGCGGATCGTACTGAATAAAAAACTATGGAAGATGACAATTAACATAATACCAACCACGAGTATAAAAGATAAATAAACTTTCGATTCTCTTTTGTTACAATCAAAATCAACACACGTTGCAGTAACAAAGCTGTTCGCATTAAGCACCCAATTAGTTCAGAAGTGTCGGCGTATTGGGGAAAATAGTTTTATTTCTCAGAGTAGCAGCATCAGGATTGGTAGTAATAAAATGTTCGATTCGATTAGGGCACACACATAAAAATCGGGAACGTTTTCAAGTAGCACGTCAGCGAGGCCGCGCGCGGTGTCATCGTGGAGTCCCCGGGACTTCGGGAAAATTGTCTCGATCTGAAACACACGCGGTAGAAGCAGGATCTTTATCGTATTTGTGAATCGCTTTGAGAATACGAAGTATGTCTGAATCTTTTTTTTTTTAACACAGTAAACAAGCGTTTGACCATCATCCTGTCTGATGTTAAGCAACGATGTGGTCTACGATGGAGCACATTTGTTCATTAGTTGCCTTTGAGTCTCTGTATGCAAATATTACTATATTTTTATTTAAAAAAAAACTAGTGTACCTAAGAGACGTCTTCATTTCTAAGTACATAGTATATACATTTCCCGTACATATTTTTCTTTCATAACAACCTTCTACTGATATTAATGAACACATTTTTATACTTATTTATGCTAAAAAAGTTTTCTCCGCTTATAAAACTTTATTGCACATACATTATAGATAATATGCAAAACGGGAGTGATGTATACGTAATCGTATGTATGCATTTAAGGCCACATCCATGCAGTACACATTTTGCACGTAAATTACAAAAAGGGTCAAATTATAACTTTGCCATGTATACTACTTTTATACAGCGAAGATTATTGAGGCGATCCGTTATTAGATGTCCTTCAGTAAATTTATTATAACTACAATTCCTTTACTATAAATGGCCGTATGTTGTTTAGAGAATGGTAGATTACTAAACTGCATCAGTATCAGAGGTCGCACGCGGTCTTGACTTATAAGTGTGACAACCGTAAATCAAATTAGTGCAGATCCTTTTGGAGATTCCTGTAAAAACTACCGGATAATGGTGAACCGTGTAAATGCAGGTATATATACTACCGTGCAGGTATATACACCTATAAAATACCATTTGACTTTTTAATGCCAGCAAGCAGTTCCTTTGTAACGGTGAAATATATTTTCCGAACAGCCAGCAATGAGATTCTTCATAATCAGACCCCAAACACGATTGCCGAGTTGGCAAAACGTGCTCGCTAGTCTTTAGGGACACCAGCTACATTATGTAAGTACCCATATAATATCCTCAATGATATATAATGTTAAAAAAAATACAGTAGGTAAAATGTGTTTTAATACAATCTTATTTTAAGCATATTGACGAAGCCTGTGGCGGATACCATTCTGTTTCAATATTTATCTTAAGTTTTATCACCAATAAATTTTATTGATCTGTGTGTTTATTTATAACTCATACACAAGTGTTTTTACTAAAGTTTCTGTTCTACTCGTATAGTTTTATATCTTATTTTTTATTTTAGTTTTTAATTGTATCTTGTCTGTTTTTGGTTGTGGAAAGGCATATGTCCAGCAGTGTAGCTGATGATAATGTTGAAGAGCATTTTGGCTTTATACTGCTAACCTTGTTTCAATGTACATATATTAATAAAAAATAATTGCTGTTCGTTAGTCCCGTTAAAACTGGAGAACATAAGTTATAGACTAAAGAGATGGTCAGCATGCATCAATACGCAACTCTCTTCTGGTGAAAGAGAACATACTGTGGAATCCCCTACACCAACCTTACGTCGTTATACTCACCACATATAACGTTCTGTCCCTCATGTGTCATCAATGATATCCACCTATGCCTAACCCTTAATGGGAAACAGACGTGACTGTTTCAGATTTTATTTTTAAAATAAACGCAACGCTTTTTTCTTTCAAGGAAACTCCAACATTGTGATGCCAATGGGCACACCACCTATCACGTTGTGTCCCCCATGAGCCATCAATGATAGCAATCTCTGTCTAACCCCTAATAGGAGCATAAACGTGACTGGCGTGAACCAAATTTCAAGTCCCTAACTTCAGTGGTTTTAGCTGAGCAATGGTGAATGTGTCGTATTCGTGTTTTAAAGATAACTTGAGATCAGATCTCATCGTATTAACATTATAAATGAAACTATTAAACATTATAAATACATGTTTGTTAGTCTTCCACGCAAAAACTACTGAACGGATTTCAATTAAACTTTACAATGATGTAGCTTGTACATCGAAATAGCACGTAGGCTATCTTTTATACCAAATGTCCAATCGGAACGGGATAAGCTGCGGGTACCTCTAGGCTTGTATAAACCCTTCATATTCAAGACGGCTGTAAAAACTGAAAAAAAAGAAGGTGTTAAAAATTTTAAAGAATTATGGAATCCTACTGAAAAGTAATTTCGTTTTTCTTCAAGTGCGCGCTTGTGACTGCTCCTCGTAATTAACCGGACCGTTCTTTCCCCTGTTTCCCCTCTATAAAGAAAAAGTTAATAAATTCTTCGACGATTGTCCTCTTTTTTTCCACATCCGTTCCGTCTCCGCTCAGTATTATTTATGAAGAGATGGGGCATTTTAATTCCATAAAACGAATGGATTATATTCACACAATTCACATTTGTGTTGAGTGAAATATACATGTGCAGGGTTATGATTTGACTAGTGAGCCGCACCAACTTCGCAGGGTTGCAATGCTGCACAACGCGTTAGAAATCGCTATAATGATGAAAATAAATAAATACACTTCACGCCTTTAATCCCAAAGCGAGGTAGGCAGAGGCACTTGCTAAAGCAAATACCCACGGTTCACCAAGCGTATTTAACCCAACGTGACAGGGGGTGAGCCCATCGCCGTTATAGGGTTCACACACCCTTTGGTGTGCGGGTTTCATCACGATGTTGTCCTTCACCGTACGAGCGTTGCGTTGCGGACATAGGCTCTGAAAAAGAGTCCATTGGTACACGTCCAGTAGCCGGACTCGAACCCGGGACCTCCCGGTTACAA
>SJJU01009372.1:0-10919 GCA_012932125.1 Conopomorpha cramerella | reverse complement strand
AAACTATAAGGGTCATTCTACGATCAGCGAAAAAATTGGTTATTGCGATAGAAATTTCCTAAAATGCATACAAAAATCATAATACAACAATCACACAGTTTTATTATCATTTTTTCATTAGTGTTATCAAGTCTGGATAAACTAAAACTTTTTATTTCATTTTCAAAATTTCCTTCTAATTAGTCAATGTCAAGGTCCGTGGACTGTTCGCAGTATACCCTGTAACTAATAACATTGAAATATGACCATAAAATGTACACTTAATTATTACATTATTGCTTTAAAATAAACATAAGATATGCCCTAAAATTAATACGTAAGCGCGATTGCATAAATAACCAATTTTCTCAAATAAATATATTCTACGCCTGTTATTGTTTAGACGATCAATTCCGTACCCCAACTTTTTTGCCTATTTTTTTAAAATTACCAACTTAATATTTTTGTTTTATACTTGTAACACTAGTTCATTTGACAGTACTTTCCGGGTGAGATTCAGTGACCACTCCGTTGAGTTGTCCAGTAAAAAAATAAAATTTTGTGATTATTCTACGCTTTTTGTAAAGTTTCTTCGGTCAATTCTGTTCCTGAATTATTTAAGGTAGGTACTAAATAAAATTTGTCCTTTCATATGTATGTAAACAGTGTTTCTTGACAACATTTGTTTTGCGGTTATGTTGATACTATGGGTGCTGTTGGTTAACGATAATTACACTTTTTTTCGAAATCTCAATTCCGTGGATCTCAATTCCGTGTCCAATTGGAACCTGTCTACGGAATTGACGCTGTAAAGTTTTGATTTTTAGATTGTTCTTATATTTATTTTTACTCTTGACTAAACAAATAGTGGCAATCGAAAAAAAAACGGTTCATAACTTCTTAAATTTATTTTTACTAGTAACGGACATTCGAAAAAAAATATTTATCGTCAATTGACATTATGCTTGTAGTGTGTGGGCTTTTGACAGTTTTGCTTTACCTATAGGTGCTTACTGCTATCGCAATGGCTAGTTAGCGACTAAAACTAAATGAAGAACTAAAGAAAAAAGGTGAGAGCAAAAAAAGGATGGATATATAAGAAGGAAAAGAGAAAAACTGAAATGAGACCCTATTGGTTAAAGTTCAAAGGACAGATAGAGAACGTCATAGAAAATTGAGAGAAAAAGGGAAAATAAGACAATTAAATATTATACTCTGCGCAAAAAATGAAGGATACAGCAATATTGGCGGAAGGAAGCGCAGAAACACGGTGCTAAGAAAGCATAACCAAAAAAGGATGAAAATACTATTGGATGAGAACACTCCCCCGTCGAGTGCAGCTGCAACTCCGAATACACTCAATAGTAGAAATACTTTGGCAACTAGGAACAGAAGAAATTTAAAAGCCTAAAACATTACACTTAAAGATAAATTTTGTATTGTCGGAAATCAGTTGTTTACGTATAGAATGAGATTGTAGCGGAGTAAGCGAGAGCAAAAATCACGAGTTGAACTCTGTATTCAAGCCGACACGACAGCAGAAAATCGGTATGGAGTATGGAATTGCTAGTAAAAGCATCTTACAGTTCTAAAATAACTGACGATAATTCAGGTGATGTTAAACCTGTGTGTTGCATGCTTTCAGTAAAAGATGTGTATTTGGACGAGTCGTCAGATGCAAATCAAAATTATTGCAAAACTAATTATAATCAAGAATTGAAAATGTTCTAACAAGGTTCTAACATTCGTGACAGATGTGAAAAAATGTGTCAGTAACGTTTTCTTTGACACTTCTAGTGATGACAGTTCATACTGACTTTTCTACTTTACATAACTAAAGTCCACGGAATATACTTCATCATCTGAATACATTCCGTGGACATTTTATAATTTCGATTTTTAGTCTCTAAAAATAAATAGACATTTATTTGTTACGGCAGATAGCTGTTTTGCTGATATCCTGCATTACATTTGAGACTGATACGTTGATGTCCTTTGATTTTTGTAGAACACTATGTTTTGTTTTTTCAATTCCGTGGACGTGCCGGTCAATCCCGTGGACTCTCTTTTACGTTTTATCGGATTTTCTCAAGAAATTATTATTTTTAAACAGTGTGACTATTTTTTTGTTCTTTTATTATTTAGTTTTTACCTAATACTGCAATAAATTTTCGTAAAGTACGATTTTAATTTTATTTTATTTCAAAACTCTCATTCGTAGAATGGACCATACTCTCTGTTCCCACCACTTGTGGCGAGAAGAGAGAAAAAGAGCTTCCTTGAAATTGATTAAAAATGAGTTCTTGATCTATTGAGTTATAATGTTTGGACTCATACAATTCTTTTAAAAACAATTAAGAGTTGTTATGTGCTGCAAAAAGTACAAAAAATACCTTTTTAAAAATATAAAATATATGATACTCTTTTTTTTAAGTCCATCTCTTTATTTACCTCCTTTGAAATCAGATATACTCTTTTTCTTCTAAAAAAAGTTGGCAACCCTAGAAGTACGGTACACCACAAATATTGGGACTATCCCGAATCCCGATGGGATTCTCCATTAAATGACGGTTTATCTTTGAGTACGCATATAAAACTAAATGAATTGAGCAAACAGTTTCAGCTCTACAGCCAGCAGTGACAGAAATGCACATCCAACTGATCAGCAACAGACTCTGCAGGTTGGATGGAACAGGACAAGTTTGTTAAACCAGTAGTTTTTACTACATACCTACGGTTAAGGGACCTAGAGCATTCTTAACAGGGACTTCAACATACAATGTGATACCAAATAGTCAATGGTTGAGTCATCCAAACTGGACTGCCAGCATTACTTTCATCGGTGCGAGGATGCATAGGTACCAAAGTTTTATTCATTGTCATTAGTAGTCGGGCCCGTTGGTGTAGGGTTAACATGTCTGCCCTATTCCGTAAGGCGGGGTTCGATTCCCACGGCTACAGACTAGTTCTAGGTCATGAGTTTGTAAGTACTTGTCGAACGTATCTGTGTGTGTCCCAAGCTGGACATAGGCCTCTCCAATTGCTCGCCACTGTGATCTGTTTTCGGCTTCTCGCATCCAGCTTCTGCCAGCCGTCTTGCGTATATCATCAGCCCACCTTGCCTGAGGGCGTCCTACACTCCGTTTGCCGAGACGCGGTCTCCACTCGAGAACTCGTTTGCCCCAACAACGGTCATCGGTTCTACGGCTAATATGGCCGGCCCACTGCCACTTCAGCTTGCTAAAACGATAAGCTATGTCGATGACTTTGGTTCTCTGTCGGATCACTTCATTTTATGTGTGTGTTGTTTGCAAAATATTTATTTATTTTATTCTATAGTTTTAACTGTAGCCATCCTATGTTCACAATTTACACGGAAAAATAAGCAAACTTACCGTTCACCTGTCCCCGTACAGTGATGATCTCCGGTGCGGAGCCGTTCAAGGGGTTCTTCATCCAGGCGCGCTCGGTGGCGACGTCGGAGTGGCTGGGCGAGTGGGAGGAGGCGCCCAACACCACGCGGCACCCGGAGTGCTCCGCCGTCACGCACGCGGACCCCCGCGACAAGCTGCGGGCCACGCTCGTGTGGCGCGCGCCGCCCCACCACGGCAGAGTCTACTTTACGTCAGTACCTACCTATTGACATCTACACCATTCCGCCATTATTAGTAAGGCTCTAATATTATTAGTCCTAATATTATCAAATGAAGGTTGCAGGGGTAATCTACCTAGATCTACTGAGCCGTTTTTCACGCCGTGGCGTGCCGATTATTGGCATTTTCCCCCAAGTTATCATTGGGGGAGGCCCTCGTCCAGCAGTGGACGTCATGTGGTTGGTGATAAGCCGATTTTGTATCTTTTCCGCCGATAGAAAGCCACATTTTTATTTTATTTTTTTATTTGGGACAACAAACAGACTTACACATAAGTACAATAAATCACAATTTTAATTGTCATTGACTATAATTTATTCTGATTTGTTGTAAGAGAATAGGAATATGTCTTCAAAGGTTCTGTCCACATGTATGAAGTATGTGAAAGAAAACATAATTGGAAAACTCTCGCAAAGAGCGCCTTTTAGTGACCATCCATGAGGCTATTTTTTTTGTTGCAAATAGCAAAAAAATAACCAGCATTCAACATACTGCCTGATGTTAATAACAGCGATGTATGCAAATAATTTTGAAAGTAGTAATTTTGAATGTGCTTACCACGTTTAGGAATTTTGATCCATCATCAGTTCATACAGCCGTCAAACCTGAAAGGTTACCTAGTATTAAATTACTGACATTTAATATAATATAAACCTACTTCATATTCAAAATAACTTTTTGTGATAACTTAATGACGGCCACATTCGGACGGTTTAATCCGGTTTTGTGCAGGCGAATACATAACACACCTATTATTACATGCGGAGGTCTAGCATGTAGGTACCTCATATTGTTTTGAAAGAAACGCTTCAGATCTGTAGGCTATTGCATCAGCATGATATTTGTGTGGTAAGGGTATTGCTGAGAACTGTCTGCCGCGAGAGCCCAGCATCAATGTTGATGCTTTCTTCTTACTGGGATCCTATTCATGTGCCAAGACTCAAGACTGTGGCAATTAGATTGATCGTAATGGAATTTATGTAAGAATTAGTACGTACACTGCTGAATTTGCAGTTACTTAAGAGTAGGTAATTTACTTATCATTTTACTCCAACGAAAACCAGCAATGCATTAGATTTAGTTCAATTGTAGTTACTGTTGATCTACTAATTATACAGGTCAGAGTCTTTAAAATCATGTTAATCCTAATTCTACCGGAGGAATTGTCATGTGCTGAAATGGACTTAGTATGGTCAACATATACAGTAGAGTTTGGTTAAAAAGGGTATTTTAAACTCACCCTGTATTAGCTAACCGTCCTATGTGCCCCAACTACCTACCAATACAACAAACCGAAGGAGCTTTCAATTGATCGTAACTCACCTGGTAGCTTCAGTGTAGTGAATAAATCCTAAAAAAAAAATTTATTTAATAATGAACTGTTGTAAAACGGTATGATATTAAATTAGGTATATGGAAAAATAGGTAAAGAAGCTTCCTCGTACAACTAGCATAGTAACAAATAAAACTAACATAGATACCTAACGCGTGTAAAGTAATATCTCGTTATCGGTGTCTGCGTAACAATGGCCAATGGTCAAAATGTTTACTTGTTTACTGTGACTGTGTGTGACCCCACCATTAGTCATTAGGGGCCAGACCCCGGCCAGGTGCACTAGGTACGCGACTACGCGCCTTTCACCGGGCAAAGTGTTGTGCAACAAATGTACATACGTGTACCACTTCTGCACTGTTTGCTAGAGGTTAACCTTCACTTATCTGCACTAGCAATGTGCAATCTTTGGGCGGCTAAGTATATACTAAGAGTTAATGGTAGGCTTAACGAGGGCGTTCTACTATCAAATTGTTGTAAATTAATTAAACATCCTTTCTTCAGTAATGGACTTCCGATGTCTAAATTCATGAATCATAATTAGGTAACAATAATATTGTATTATTATAATACGCCATGTTTAGTATATACTATAAGCTTTAATAATGTGGACAGCACTTTTGCAGTCATCTAGTTCACTTTTAGCTTGACGGTTGAGTTTTATATGGACTAAATAATATAATAAATACACTTCACGCCTTTTATAATCCCAAAGCATGGCAAGCAGAGGCACTTGCTAAAGCTAATGGCCCAAGGTTCACGCGCGCGTATTTAACCTAACGTGACAGGCGATGAGCCCATCGCCGTTATAGGGTTCTCACACCTTGTGGTGTGCGGGTTTCATCACGATATTGTCCTTCACCGTACGAGCGATGCGTTGCGTACATAGGCTCTGAAAAAAAGTCCCATTGGTATACGTCCAGTAACCGGACTCGAACTCGCGAACTCCCGGTTACAAGTCAAGTATCCGACCAACTGGACCACAGACGCTCTTCAGAAATCAGACAACAAGATATATTTACTTATCTGTGCTTATGTACATTTTTTTTTCATTTAAATATAAGTATACTATAAGCTTTGAGGTGGAATTTGATTTAAAAAAAACAATCTTTTACAAACCTAACCTTTATTGAATCGCCGTTATAGGGTTCACACGCCTATAGTTAAATGGACTAATACTAAGGTTTACGTTAATTGTGGTACACGTAGCACAAACTATAGAGTCGGACATCTCTATCGCTTGTTATAGGGAACGGGGTTGTTGGAGATCGTTCTTAGACTTGACTCTACTTACTTACAACTTTTCGATAAAAGGCATACCTCATAATACCTTTTAACAAAAGTGTAAGTCCAAGATCGTACCTACAATGGGGGTAAAGGACTTTTAAGAGACATTGGGTCAGGAAGTTCAGGGCAGGCAAGAGCGAATCCCCTTTTAACCTATCGCCAATCATATTTTGTCACGTGCTCATAGATTTTCGAGAAAAGTCATGGCCGTGACTCACATTAGTGACTAAAAAGATAACATGTTCTGATAAAATTTGTTCTGATCATATATTAATTGGCCTTGACCTAAACTTATCACCAAAAAAGTACGTGATGGTTAAATAACTGCAATCACATGTTTCGCCACAGAAGGCGTTTTATCAGGTAAAACAGACGGAATAGATAATTCGTGTACCTAAAGTGTGTTAACCTAGAGGCCAAATACTCGTATCTATAGAGCTTCTTCGGTATTCGATAGAATATTATGAATGATGCAATGTCTGCACCATTTGCATGGATTATTTACAACAGTGAGTTTAGTAGAGAACCCAACAATAGAGCGTGTAGGCGGTAAAACAGTTCCTTTCGACTCTACAAATATCTAACTTTGGCCGGCTACGGAGGTATGGAATGTGGTTAATATCTAAGAATAAAATGTGTTTATCTAATTAACATTTTTGTTTACAGAGGAACGGTGCTGAAGAACTACAGCACATTTTGGTCGGATATCATTGCGCAGGCGCCGCACGATCCAGACCAATATTTAGGATAAATTGTTTGTTAAGTATAAAATAAAACATTTTAAAGCCCACCTCGTATTTTTCATTTAATCGATCGTTTTCCCTATTTAATCCATTTTCACAATATAATTATCCTGGGATATTTTACACAATCATCAGATCCCAAACTATATCCTAATCATATTACAATTATAAAACGGGTGTTACGGCGCGAAAATTAACCAAGGATAAGCATGTATGCTTCTCTTTGATAAGCTGAATGCTTCTCTTTGATTAATTTCCGCGCCGTAACACCCGTAGGTATTAAACTTTTACTATCACGCCAGAGCGCGCGTCTCAAAAAAAGTGATTTATATCATAGTCGCTGTAATATGGATACCAGAGACTGATAATACCTACTTCTTCCACAAATAACATTTTTAAATACATTCATAGATAGATAGAGCACGCAGATCTAAAGTTTTATGACGGGGCGAACGTCGTCATAGAGGTCCATTCCGATCTTTAATATGTTAGGACTTTGGTCTATTTTCCACAAATGGTTTTGTTTTTTGCTGATTTGTCTACCTACGTACAAAAGTTTTATCTGACAGTCAGTGAACTCTGATCTCATTTTCCATTACAACTACGTAACACAAAACGCGAAGTAACATCATAAATGGTTAGCTAATCTTAACGAGCTTGATAATTACCCATGAATGAAAAACCGATAAATTCTATTTATCATTACCAATACATTTATGTTCACCCTATGGTCTACATAGTATAGATACATAGATACTGGATCAGCTGTTAAACAATTTTGAAATTCAAGTCAATATCAATTAGTATTTAAAACTAGTTGTCTCGGCAAACATTTGTTTTGCCATGGGAAGTCGCCTTCGTACCCCGTGTATTGGATGAAATACACCTTTTAAACCATCCCTGAACTTCCACGTGTAATTCAAGACGAAAATTAGCCAAATCGGTCCAGCCGTTCTCGAGTTTTAGCGAGACTAACGAACATCAATTAATTTTTATAAATATAGATAGATTTGTCATTAATAAAATCTTTGACGTCATAATATACCTTGTGTGTCAATTGTGATTTTAGCTTTTGTTTGAATTCCTGAGATCTAGGCAGCTTATTTCGGTGCCATACCTAGCATATCTTACAATACTAGCTGAGTTGCTTGGTGCTGACTGTATCCCTCAATCCTCTCACACACACTGTGTTTAGCTAACATTCACAGATTCATTCCGTCCGTTTCCAATGACTACTCATTAATGCAATTAAATTACCTTTTGCAATTCATATCCCGGCGGAGCAATAACAACTAGATCATCAGCAGATAAAACCATTTTACGATCATCCAACCCACCCGCATTCAGTTTTTTCAACCGCCACGGTGATTCTACGCATCCCTGCCTGATATCTTTATTGAAGCGGCTACTTCCTATGCAAACTCTCGCAAAGACCGTTTCCTGCAGACGACGAGTTCCTAATACGAACTTCCGAAAATGCGAACGAAATGTTGATACTCCTGCGAAAAACTCCTCCTCCTCTTCCTCCGTTATAATGAGCCCAACGTAACGGGTTATTCCGACGTGACCGTCAGAATGATGAGTCACAAAATGTTTTTAAGGTTTAAAAAGAATTCTGCACGTCCATTCTTCCGTACCAGTAGGCAGACCCCTGAGTAGGGATATGTGGAACAAGGGGTCTAGACCTAGATCATGTGCCATTTAGTGCCTACAATCTTACAGGTTCGAGGAGAGGACTTCAGATTCCCGGGCCGCAGCGTGTCGGGGCGGAACGCAATAATCCGCTCAAATCGCTTCAATACAGTTTGTACGAAATAACGCACACTGTGTCGGGCCGCAGGGGCTCGCATTATTGCGCGGCGGATTTCCGTCCGTGCGATGCGTCCCGCCCCGCCCCGACAACAGTGTTCTCTAGCATAGCAAGCGGATTGGTGTGAATTACGTATATTCTATGTGTTCTTCCGACAGTACACTGTAGGTACTCAAAATCCGTTAATGCAATGCGACCCGTCCCGTCACAAATGTGCTAGGTACGCATTTTGCGCTGCGCTGCGGCTCGCTCCGCCCCGCTGCGGCCCGGCATAATGTGCTCGAACCTTTAATGGTACTAATCCTGTTTACTTATCTATTACTTTATTATCTAATTACAGCACGGCTGGTTCCTGTGTGATCCTGCAATAGTGAACTCTACGTGGCATGTAACACATCCTAGATATCCGCAGCCAGCATCCCCAAATACTCTAATTTTAGACACTGCGCGGAAAAATAACAAATATGCTACCTTGTTTTAAAGTTGAATGCATTATGGTTTTACATTTTTAAGTTTATCTTTTGATTTCTACATTGTACTATATCTTCTTGAGACTTATGTGTAATGGTATCGTTGTATTCCGGTACCTACGACATGAATTTAATAAAACATTATTTCTTTTTTGTATGTACATTGTGCGTTTTTTATTATGGCTTATTGGATACATTGCCTCTGCCTTTCATATACCGGGACAATAAAAAAAAAAACCCATCTGTCACTGTCATTGTCAAGTTAAAAAAAAATTCTTTCTTATTGTATAGTGACGTGAAGCAGCAGTATAGTTCTGCTAAAATGTGAGTATCGTAAATTATTAAAGTAATCTTTAGATCAAATTAATTTTAATGTTGACCGCTATGCTCTTATAACATAAAACTCGTTTAGTTTTGATATATTTTTCAGAAAAATGCATTTACTTAGTTACCAATCTGTGATGTGAAACATAACCTCAATTCGGTATGTTTTAGGTCGAAAGTATCTCGTGACACTCTTTACGAGTGCGTAAATGCTGTCCTGCAGTCATCAAAGGACAAGAAGCGCAACTTCCTCGAGACTGTTGAACTGCAGATTGGTCTGAAGAACTATGATCCCCAGAAGGACAAGCGTTTCTCTGGCACCGTCAAGTACGTTTACCTGAAAAGAGCATTCTCGTGGTGTTAATTTACTTTACACTTACCCACTAGAGTGGTTCTGGACAGGGAGTCTGCGAAAGCTGACGGGACTTCACCCAAAGTCTAAAAATAATGGGCAGGTTAGCTTCGGCTCACCGACTTTTTCTGTAAACACTGCTGTTTGGGTAAGAAACAGCTAACTTTATGATTTTATCCCAAAGCACATTGCGTTTACCTTAAATCACACGTGAATTAAAGAACTTATACTCCCAATATTTGGCAAAGAAGAATTTTAAGTTATCAATTTTAATCATAATTTTTCATCAACAGGCTAAAGTACATTCCCAGGCCCAAAATGCAAGTGTGCGTATTGGGTGACCAGCAACATTGCGACGAAGCCAAGCAGTTGAATGTACCCTGCATGGATGCTGAAGCTCTGAAGAAGCTGAACAAGAACAAAAAACTTGTAAAGAAACTAGCCAAGAAGTGAGTGTTCTAATCAAGCATTTTATAAACTCATTTTTCTCTATGGCACAGAAGCCACTACTTACTCGTTTTGGTGTTGATTGTCAACCAGACGCTTACAGCTAAATACAATGTGAAATTTCTTGCAAGATTTACTAAGTTTGCAAGAAGTTCTGGTCAGATGGTTTGATTGATGATTGGCATACAACACTGTAGCATGATCGTCAAAGATAATAGCAAAATAATTATGCCTCATTACCATAGTACACACTTTTTTAAAGTCTGTATGATCAATATCTGCTTTTAAAAAGTCAGAAATTTTAGACTCTTAGCATCTTTGATTGTCTCTCTCAATGTTAATTATTCTGTTTAAAAACATCATTATGATGTTCTGCATTTTATCAGCATAAGAAGCTTCTAGATACACCTGTCTGGATTAAAGTCCAACAACTGAAATGATGTAAAAAATGTATTGTTAAACATTTAAAAACTTTCCAAGGTTCGACGCTTTCCTGGCTTCCGAGTCACTCATCAAGCAGA
>SJJU01009370.1:0-10491 GCA_012932125.1 Conopomorpha cramerella | reverse complement strand
TAAAACGCAATGTGCATCGATCTAGGAAGTTCACACTCGAGAGTATGGATCGGGCATTAGAAACGATTTTTACCCATCAATATGAACAATTCAATTCATTTTGTATGTAGATGAAAGATTGAACATATTTTCATTTTTCCCGCAGTGTCACCATAGTTAGAAGTTGTACATTTTGACGAGCCCGACAACGTTTTTAACACCATTGCTCGAGGTCTTCTTATACGCAGTACATATAAGTATGCGATAGAATGGAGATCGCTTGAAGCTGGTTTTTGCCAAATGTAGCTACGTATGTTATTACCTACTGGGCTGTACCTTATATCTAAGTATGTACCAAAGGTAATCAGGGCCCTAAGTCAACTACACTCCGGTAGTTGCATGGCTGTAGTTAGCATTATAGCGGGCATTGCTGATATCGTATTATATATTTTTTTATTAATATGTATTATACTAGTGGACGCCCCTCGATTTCATTCGCACAGTTTCAGTAATTTATGCAAAATACAACACCCACTATATAGCATCGCGTCCCACAGGATTGGGATAAAAAGTATCCTATGTCCGTCTCCTGGTTGTAAACTACCGCCTCAATAATTTTCAGCCAAATCGGCTCGCCAGTTATTGTGTGGAGTAACTAACACAACTTTTTTTATCTATATATATAAAAATGAATTGATGTTCGTTAGTCTCGCTAAAACTCGAGAAAGGCTGGACCGTTGGCTTTGAATTACACGTGGAAGTCCAGGGAAGGTTTAAAAGGTGTATTTCATCCAATACACGGGGTACAAAGGCGACTTCCCATGGCAAAACAAACGTTTGCCGAGACAACTAGTATACTTATAAGTATAGATTTAAAGTCATCTCCAAACAAAATGTCATCTACCAAGGCAGAGCATATTGTCTGTTTTATACGGAGACGCAATCGTTTTTTTTAATTCCCCGCATTGTCACCATAGTAAAAGTTGTTCATATTGACGAGTCCAACAACGTTTACCATTTCTCAGGGTCTTTTTACCACGTAGTAGTATTTTTTTTTTGTTGATGATTCTTGTTTTATTGGAAATAAGAGATTTCAAAGGTGGTCCCATGATAAGGACGTTAGAGTTTGGATAATAAATCGAAGGGAACTTAAAAGATTGAAAAAAAATCGTTTTTTTTTTTCTTCTTTCTTGGCTCTTATGTTCAGCTTTCAAGCCGACAATTCTGCCACAAATAATGTAGTTCTCTTCGTGTTCAAGTTATAGTATAGTCATAGTTCAAGTCCGTTTTCTTTTTGCGGAGAACTGTCATTACCGTCAAACTTTGTTTGGAAAGTGTGACAGTATTGACAGTTCTCCGCCAGAAAAACTGTCAGAAAAATGTCAAAGAAAATTCCCAATTAAACTGAAACTTTTTACATCGTCTGTGTGTTGCATGTCGCGTGACGGTCGGTCGCGGTGTAGGGATAATGTGAAAGGCGCGAATTACTAAAACTATTTTCTCTCTCTTTGCGAAGCAAATATGGCGGCGTCTATAGTTTGCAGCAGCAGCTGACCGTGTAGTGTCTTTAATGTGAAAAAAAGTTTTACTTATACCGTGGTTTCGTAAAACCACACAACTTTTTTTTATGTGTCATCATTACATTACCTACCGCATGTAGTTACAATCTAGGTCATCCAACATTGTACTGTATTACACTAACAACTGGCAACATTTAGCCTATCTAGGCTTAATAATTTCAGATTTGCCATTGTCCTATTTACACCCAGTTGTTGGTATGAACTTAATTTGTCAATGTCTTCTTGGAATATCTTGAAGAGGGCTAACTACACTCAGCCCCCCTAGCACAGCGTTCCAAGAAATAAGTGACAAGACATATAACCCGCTGCGATTTGTTAAAGCTGAGTCGCACGAAGCGTGACATAGCAGCCAATCAGAGCGCGTTTTTGTTCTATGTCATATCTTTCTTGAGGCGCGTGCTAGGCCTGCAGAGGCACAATTAACCGCCCACTGACATTTTCCGATGTAACTTCATAAATTCATTATTGCATGATTTTTTCACTTGAGGGTATCTTAAAAAAAAAATCTCACTTAACAAATTGTCATTCAACACCATAAGCATTTAGTTATTATAAACAAAGTTATGCCACTTTAGCCGAGTGGGCGGTTAATTGTGCCTCTGAGTATATAATTACTGAGAAAATAGTCGTTTATAGAATAGACATATTTTCTTGCCTCGGGAGATTACTTTTTGTACGAAGATGAAATTTGTATAACCCCCGACGCAAAAACGACGGGCCGTTATAAGTTTGAGGTGTCTGTGTAAGTGTCTGCCTGAGGCAACGTAGCTTCCAAACGGATCATCAGATTTTAATGCGGGTTCTATTTGTTTGAAAGCTGATTTGATCGAGCGTGTTCTTAGCTATGTTTGATCGATATCTACCCACTCAAAAGTTATGGTGGTTGAAAGTGGGGATGAAAAATTTTATAAATATGTGGTTGAACTTGTTTTATGTGGAAAAACAAAATCACCTTTATAAATATCGCCCAAGTTCGTAATATACCCCAAAATGCGAAATAGAGGACACTTATACATAGAAATAAAACACAGGGTGTGTTACAAAAAGTACATCTCTATTACAGAGGACATTTCGCACGGTGTTTCCACGCGCACACACACACACACACAATTACATACATACACAAGCTATGTACACATGTGTTTGTGTATGCGCCGAGCGGCCACGCTAAACGGTACAGACAAAAATTAAGTTGACAAAAAAACAAAATTATACAGCACTAACTTGAGGTGCTGTTCTAATGACATTGTTATGCATAGGAAACGTTTTAATGCCAAGAGTAATCATTTGAATCAAGCATTGACCGTCACTGTTCTTAACTATATATAAATTAAATTTATAAAACTTCGAATATCAGATCGGGAAACAATTTCCACTTAAAGAATTTATTTACAGTAGTTCTTTCTGAAACAAAAAAAAGTACAATTTTCCCTTCGAAAGGGAATTGACACAAAGAACTACTGGGAATAAAGACTTAAAGCACCGAACATTTTTTGAGATTTATACATATTATTTACTTCCGGGGGAGGCAAGTATATACCATTATTTCCATTGTGATTTATTTACTCTATCCATAGCAACAACTTTAAATAGAAATATTGGCATATCCTTAGAAGTATTGCAAAAAAAAATATGTCTTTCTTACACTACGTTCGCATCGACGCGAAACTTTATAAAACAGATATCTGTCTATCACTCCTGGCGGTTTTGACTGCGCGAAATATATGTTTTAAAACATGTTTCGGGTCGGTGCGAACGTAGGGTTACATCATCCTATATGTTAAAAAAAACGTGAAGCGCAATGCAGATGGCGCTTCGTACGCTCGCATTCACATGAACCAACGAAATTTACGCAATCTTTCAAATCAACTTGTATTGACAACCAATTTGGGCGGCCATTACTTCACGAGTTTTTTCCCCCCATTAGAACAGCACCTGAGACTCCATCGGTGTTGTATGTTTGAATGATTTATTACATGTTGTTGGCGTCTAATTAAGTTAGGCGAGATCGGGTCGCGGCGGACCCGCGCGCGCTCACCCGTTCGCGCTGCTGCGCCGGCCAATCGGGGGTTCATTTTCTTAAACTTTGATTTTAAAACATGTACTAGGAAACGTTTTGTAAAACAACTGTCAGATATAGGTTGTGAAAGAGTTGTAGCATACAAGGTGTTGTAGAAGAAATTATCAGTTATTTGACATATTCATAATTCGTGCCCCTTTTAACAGGCTTGTTTGAAATTCATTAGATTTTTTACTGAATTTCAACGGACTAAAGTTCAAAATTAAGTGGGACCTATATTCCCTTGGCTTACTAAAAGATTAATATGCACGTACAAACCAGCCTTGAAGCACCATTTATTTCTATTGCCCGTATCAGAGTACTAATATCTACCCGTGCACTTTTCTACCTCGTCCAGCGATGTAGAGGTAGAATCGTGTGGTGAAGTTGAACGTTATTCCGGGAAATTTACGTTGCAAGATCTACAAGCTATTACTACTATGACACGAGCAATGAAAAGATATGGCGCTTGAAGACTAGTCTCTGCAGGCAGGTTAAACGTACAGATTGGTAAAAGACAGCGTTAATCACTCTCGGGAACATGTTATGGCTGTTGACGTGAAAATCATAATACTTCTATGGACTTGTTAAGACATAGCCCTGAGACAGGCATCTCTCTTCACTTGTGTATGACGGAAATGGAAATAATGTTTACCACGTTTCTTTGTACATATTTTGTCAATTTAAGATTAGAAAGTTTAATGTCTAAAAGTTTGTTAGTTCTCTCCATACGCTAGCTAAGGCATTTTCCGACGCAAGAGTTACGATTCGTGCGTCAATTTTAAAACATTTGCGTCTTAAAGTGGTGGCTTTTTTAAATCAATAATAAACGCATTATTAAATACAATAAATTACAATGATAAATGCTCGCATATCAACCCCCGACCGCCGGCAGTAATCAAGCTTGGCAGTGACTCGACAATTTATTGCTCATTAATTAATGGAAGAATTCTGGGAATACACCTCATTAAGTAGATGGTAGTTGAGGGAAATTTTTATAGGTAATAAATTGCTTCAGTTTCCAATATCAATACTGATACCAACTCACGGGATACAGAATGATGTCACATCTTGGGCATTCATTTGCATATTGTCTATGGTAATGTTTCTATTCTACATTCAATAGCTTCGCTCTCCTTTCTAGTTGGTAGCCATAAATATCACAACAGTGTCCCGACACAGCCAAAATGCATACGTACATAAATACCTAAAACCCCACCGCGATTCTAAAGGAAGACTTAGAAACTGCCCATAGACGCATGCGCACTCGATGCCAGAAGTGACGTCACTCCTATAGGCCATAGACAACAGGACTCGCGTCGTCGAAATTTAAACATCATATCGAGGTACAGTTTTCGTGTTTTGGCATTATTTACAATATAAATAAGTACATGGAACATTCGCATACATATATGTAAATCAGAAGTAATAAATTGTCATCTAACTACGATTAAAAATAAAAAATTATAACTAAAAGTCGTCTATAATGTCACAAGTGTATAGTGCCGTCACTGCCAGTGCGCGCACGCTTCCCTTACAATGACGTACATGCCATACATACGCCATATTTGTTGTGGCAAACAAACGTCATTTCATAGCGAAAATTTCTTTATCTGAACATAGTAAGCTTATACCGACAAAGGATAAGACGGAGGATCATATACAGTTCGAGGCACATTACGTATTTCCAATCTAGAAGTATAACATACTTTTTGCACATAACGCTCCGCCCGGCACTTTATCGGTATTACGTTAGCTATTATTAGATTTGTATGTATTGTCTTGAGTCAAAAACATCTTAAAAGATCAAAATGTTAATAGTATTGTATCGTGACTTTCGTTTGGTGTCTGTAAGAGTTACAACCGCCATTGGTAACAGCGGAAACTTTTACAAATACCATCGACAATCTGTATATATCCAAATGGAGGCGAATTAGTAAATGCATAAACCACAAGAAATCCGAACCCGACATAAAGAGGGTCGATTTTAATATACGTTAAGTTCTGGGGACATTATTTTTGCGTTTCAGAGCAATCTATAATATTTTATACACGACAACGGCAGCGACGTTCCCAATGCCAAACAACACTTCCGTCTCACTCTCTCATATGAGTCACCCGCATATAGGTGACAAACACGACATACATCTGTCTCGTTCCCGCACGCGCTGCCGCCTTCGATTTACGGTTATCAAGTGAAATAACATTAAATAACTATTTACACTGATATAATAACTGTGTTTAATTATTAGCATGTACCTTAATTAGTTCGCTCGGTGAAGGGAGAGGGCGCTGGTGTAGCTACAATTTTTATTATGACCACAATGCGTTCAATTCATAGCAAATCAATATGACCGCCGCCGTCTCCCTTAGCCGACGACACTTGACTCATTATTACAGATTTAGGTAATATCTCTCCGAATATTAACATCTATAAATATATAGAACGTTACAGTATATAGTTAGATATACAACTAAATGCTTAAGAGCCGAATTTTTCAAACGACGAATATAATTTCTAAGCTTATTTACTTACGCCGGAAACACTCCTTGCTCAGTGCTCCAAACATTTCTTTTTTAAATCTTATTTATTTTATAAGCCAAAGATTAAGGCGGCTTAGTGCTCCAAACTTTATTATCCCTTTTGACAGCTGTCCACTGCATACATATATTGATTGTCGAGTCACCAAAATATATGCAGGTGACAGCTGTTAAAAGGGAATTGTCAAGACGCACTACACATGCGTTAATAAGCAAAGAAATGTCATTAGTCATTTGAAAATTCGACTTATAGTAGTTATAAATGGTTTCGATGAACGACAAGCATTGAACCCCGGCGCAGCGACGGCGTACACAACCAACGTTTAAAGTCAACACAGGAAACATACAAAAATTCACAAGATTTCGAGGAAGATTACAAAAAGAAGAAAAAAAACAACAACGAAAAGAAGATGGAACGGTTAAAAATATTCAGTCCCAGAGCATTTTCACCGCCGCTGCCACTAGCTGACACTATAATGTACAAAAATAACACACAAAAAGGAAATAAACGCTGGAAAATAAATAGTAGTAAACATTACTACGAGCAGGATGTGACACGGGACGATGCGCGGGCGCAGGCCCGTGTTAAATGTAAAATATGCAAAATACAATATAGAAAATCACAATATACCCTTCCTCATGATAAGAACATGTGACCGAATCGCTTCCACGCGGCCAGGATAGAATTTAGACAACCACAAAAGATACTAAGTGTGCCATCGATAACCTTGACCTAAGTTTCCACCGTTCAAACAATCCTGTAAAAAACTGTCATAACACAAAAAATCCAACACGTACAGAAAGGTGCATTTTTTTTCTTTTTAATCTACAAAAACGCCTAATATTCTTAATTAAAAAATTCGCGGCTAGAGGGCACTTGTGACTGTTTGATTCTGACCGACTTTCGAACAGGGAAATAAATAACTTAAAATTGTGGTTTTCTCAAAATAGCTTTTTTTATGTTATGACAGTTTTTTAGAGGATGTGCGACATATCCATATACGCTAATTATGCCGTATTTCACGAACAAATGACCAGGTCACTAGGCCAATGTCAAACATGTTTCCTCGTGCACGTTTCGCCGGTGGAAACACACGATCGGAGAACGGGCTTTGACGAATCTAAGAATTTAAACTTCAGCGACCTGGGGATTCCAAACAAACAATTTCGGAAAGGTTATGAATATGCAATTAGAAACACCCCTCTGATTCTGCCACGACAACGTGACATGATCACCGAGTTTCAATTTCAACCAAGTAAACCTGTTTGGTATCAACCGAGGAATCAGTATCATCAATCAATCATACACGTTCCCATTAAGAATCGAATCGAGTCGAATACATAAATATATATCCCGTTGACTGTTTTCTATCACAAACCCAATCTGTCGTCGAACAACGTTCAACATTCAGACTGCGTTACTTCACAGAACATAGGGACCAGCCTTATTCAGGTTAAGTTCATATGACAATGCAAACGCACAGACTTCCGTACCGCACAACTTAGCTATAAAAAAAAAAGTGTTTAATTTGTAACGTAACTATTTTACATCGAATTAAGAGTTAAACGACGAAAAACTTAAGATTGTAGGTAGTGTTTTGAGCCGAGCCGTGCGCACGCGCAGCCTTCCTGAAACTTGCTCGTTAAGCGAGATCAAACTAGAATAATAAACAATACATTTCTAAGCTAATAATAAACTAGAAGTGCTAATGACTGGAGAAACGTGAGCTTGCGACGGCTTGGCTCGAATTTTAATGAGAGTTATAATTACAATACCGAGCAGGGGGCCTACTACAACCTCTTACAACGACTGGGCTGTACCCGACCATGAAAAAAATCTCTGCTCAATCTACGCTTAAGTAGCGCCCCCAGCGGGTGGTTCACGCAACTAGAGATCTATTCACGCACTTGTTAAACAATTTGTATTATTCTGATCATCTGCCCTAGAATACCCACCAATCTGACCGTCACAATGGTAATTTAGAGATCCTTCCTATCATATAAATTACTTTTATAACGTACGTAGAAGTAGTAGTTACCGAAATTTCCCGACTATCCTACTTGGAGTAAGTTTTCTAAGGTCTATGACCAGTATAAACCAACTAATCAATGAACAGTCTTTTTGTTTCATGTCCGGCGTACAAAACTGAGCTACAGTGACAGAAAAGTCACAATATCGTACAAAGAGGTTGTAGTACAGATACCAGGACTGCCAACTGAACATTCTAACAACAATCTACTAAGTATTTAGCACAACAACTTATTGCAATCGTTGAATCGACCAAACGACTCCCGACGATCTATTCATACAGGGGTGGAAGGAAACATTCGAGTTATAATATTATAATTATTATAATGTATTAGTTATAAAGTGTACAAAGTCTCTAATTTACTACAAATAAGTATTAAAGCTATACCTGGTGGTTGTTGGCGTCGCCGCATTAAAATAACGAGAGTTAAAAATGTTTTACGAATTATTCTGTTTTATACATTTTTTACGTAACATACATGTTTTAACGATTCACGGGTCAGTTTAGCACACAAAATTTGTGCCCGCGGACTAAATTGATCACATACATATTTGTGGGTAGTCATCTCGACATATTAATTCATGGCTCGTACAGTGAGCAAAGTTAATTCCGTTGAATAAATAAGGGACCACGAAAAACGCGAATTTTGTAGATTTATTTTTCCCCGTTCAGAGCCTACGTAACTTGCAGAGCTCTTGTACCCTTTTCTTGTTATTGATGACATACTTAGTGAACTATGGTCTGAGTCGACCACGAAGAGAAAACGTATTTGGTCAATTTTGCCCGCGTGCTCAAATTTTGTGGGCTAAGTTGACCCTGGAATCGTTTTAACAGCATTTCATTTGGAAACACGGCGACGCCACAATCACCAAGGTAAATCTTTAAACACAAAAACCCGTCAATTTTCTTTTCCCCCGTTTGTTTACAGGTGTCAGTTGACAGTCAGTTTCCAAACGTCGCGTTCCAAGATTCGCTCGTTTGCAATGTTTAGAATATTGGAACGCCACGTTCGATTTCCAAATCCGAAGGGAGGCGCGGCGGCGGCGGCCGTTCTACATAACAATTGGACGACGCCCCAACTGTCCTATCACCGGAACTCGCCGCCGCCAACCGCGAAAAATACAAATTAATATTTAATTTAAACTATCTAACTAACTTAAAGAACGAAACGTACAGATGAAGCGATGCGAGATGCTGGCGCGAGGTGTTTGCGACCAACTATTACAATGGACAGCAACTATCCTCTAGTCCCAGTGGTATGGTTAATATTGCTCCGTGTTAACCAAAGTTAACCTTAATTTGCACCGAAGAAGGTCCATTTTCGTTAAGAAACCATTTTGGCAGGTGTTCAGTAGACGTGAATCTTTGACACCACCAAATAGTGACCTTTTTGGGTTCATCTCACTATTTCCATCTTTCATTACTGTTGCTATGGTTACACCTTACAAATCCCAACGGAAAATGGAAATTTTGGGATACACCAAACTTAACTACAATACAAAATGGCCGAACCACTGAGATTAGAAAACTACGTGTATCATGTTGAGTCGCAAACACCCGACGCTTGAATAGGGTCTCTTTTGCAACAATTACAGCGACGACCGCCGCGCCCCCACGCGGCCGCCATAGGAAACTTTACAAAACTGTACCAAGAAAATCAAACAGTACTCAAGGACCGACGTGACACAGACTATAGTTTGTAATATTATATGAAATACACAAATCTTTTAAACACACTTTCATTGGCCGTTACGTTGCACGAACAGAGTTGGCATCCAACATTTTAAGACAAATCGCAAATCAATCGTACGGCCAATGAGAACGCGTCTCACAATATAATTACACCAATCAGTGAAATGTAATGTTTTCATAGGTCGGTGTGTGTGCATGTGTGGTGTTTGTGTGTGTGTGTATGTGTGTGTCGGTGCGGCTCGGGCGCTGCGGGGCGGGCGGGGCGCGCGGGGGCTCACTGGCTCGCATCTGAGGAAATAAATATATACTTTAAGATCCAGACAAGAGGTTTTTGCGCGGGAAGCGACGAGATGCAAATGGCTTCTTTATTTTTCATTTTCAAAATAATTTTTTCGCTGCAATTATTGTGTTAATGTGGTGGAATTAGTGTAATAATCTGTTGGTGATGAAAAATAATGTAGTGAGAAGTAAAGGATAGGACTCCTATTTTATCAATTTGTTATTCCCGTGTAATGTTCCACGCAGCATTGAAATGTGATCCACCTAACGTTTTAATGAGATTTTGACACGACTTTGACGATTGGCGAATCAATTGAATCACACCGACTAT
>SJJU01009366.1:0-18053 GCA_012932125.1 Conopomorpha cramerella | reverse complement strand
AAGTGTCTAGGGATCAAGTACATTTTAAAAGATTGCAATCAAGAATATATTTTACAAAAACTGAATTCATTCATAATTTAATCAAAATGTGGTGATAAGTCATTGATACAGGCATGGGGAATTAGGTAGGAGACCAATCCAGAAGATTTGATTTGATTTAAATAAATTCGATTTTTGAAAGCTAAAAAAAATAAAAAATAAATACACTTCACGCCTTTAATCCCAAAGAGGGGTAGGCAGAGGCACTTGCTAAAGCAAGTACCCACGGTTCACCAAGCGTATTTAACCCAACGTGACAGGGGGTGAGCCCATCCCATTAAAGCTAAAAATGTTCTTGAAACCTAGACACTTTTGATGTGTGTAGGTCTCTGCTTGTCTCATAGCCTGAATAATCCTGAATGTCCAAATCCCATAATCGTCTCCAGGAAGAAAGGAAACTGATGCATTCTTTTTACTTACTATTAAGTCTTTTATTAAGACGATCGTAAGATAGTAAGATGTATCTAGTTAATTATTGACACTGAATCTGACAATATAACGTGTCTGCTAATAGGCAGTGGATATATAAGCTAAAACGTTTAACTGCTTCATAAAATTATTTCCAATTAGTACTTACTGCACTCGCCCACGCTTAAGGCCACATGCACGACCATTTCAATGGCACCTTATAAAAGACCTTATGGTCTTAAATGACCTCCAGAATTTTCTAGCATAAAATGGCCCATAACTTGTAATTGGGTAAAGTAAGCTTAGGTACGGTTGTTATGTAGTATTTACTTGGGTAGATTTTATTTCCGGTCGGCCATATTAGCCGTAGAATCGATGACCATGGGGGCAAACGAGTTCTCGAATGGTGATCGCGTCTCGGCGAACGGATTGTAGGACGCCCCCAGGCAAGGTGGACTGATGATATGCGCAAGATGACAGGCAGAAGCAATGGGAGAAGCCAAAAACAGATCACAGTGGCGTTCAATTGGAGAGGCCTATGTCCAGCAGTGGCCAAGTATGGGCTGATGATGATGATGAGATTTTATTTCTCGCTATCTTTCCATGACGCGTGAATGTAAAAAAAACCTTACACTTTTGAGTATGTAAGAGTAAGGTTTATGAATCAAACTTTGCAGACTTTGACATGTAGTCTGTATTGTTTGTTTGTAACAGGGACATAGGACAAAATCGGTACTGTGTATATCATCATCAGCCACATAACGTCCACTGTTGGGTGAGGGGCTTCCCCAATGATTTCCTTTATTTGGGGGGAAACACCAATAATCGCCACTCTTGGCAGGCGGGTTTGCGATCGCAGTGATATTATGGTTTAACTCATAGAGAGCGCTGCTGCTCCTCCTTTGTAGATTTCTCTCGGTCGCCTCTTACGACCTCCAAGACAGGAATAGTTGGGGTGGGGTGGTGACACATTGCATTCTATTCGCCGTTACCTCAGGGCTTACGGTACTGATATAAAGTTTTACAATCTCGGCCTTAGACCTAAATATATGATTGTGCAAATAAAAGTTATGGTTTCTTGTTATGATGCCTCTAAGGAATCGTTTCAGAAAATACATTCGGTATAGGTAATACGTACCTATCACCTATAAGCTAAGGTTCATAATCCCGTGCATGGCGGACAGAACACCTTTTTCAGTTTTAGTATGTAAATAATGCGATAGGACCACGTTGAGAAAGTTGGGGAAAAAAGCATGGAGGTCTTCTATCTCATGTGGCATTGGACGTGACGGAATGACAGACATGACGACAATTCATTTTTAAACTCATGAATGAGCTAGTTTCGACTAGACGATAAGGAAACGTCTGGCGTCTAGTTATTTGCAACGTATTTCTTTAATGAGATAAACGGCACTGCAGCTATTTGAGGCCTCTAGTACTGCCTTTTCAATATGCTACCGAGGCCATATAGAAATGTCACCACAGACCGGTGGCGGCGAAATTTGTCGGTCAGCGAATTATCTATCGGTCACCGTATACCCTATCGCTACCGGACGTCAGTAATCGCCAACGACACATCACTATGCTCGCATTATCATTGTCACAGCCGTTTTAAGTTCATTACAGTTACATAGTTGTACCTAACTGGCAAACATTCCTTTCAGTCGATCAGCTGTTGCCATTCGGACTTACTTGCGATTACACATTCCACTTTGGTTAATGAACGAAACTGCTTCTGCCTTATATAAATATACCTGATATCGCCTCACATCGTAAACTATGCAGTTAAGATTGACTTAAGATCCTATTAATTGTGCTTCAGCTGTATTTTAGCCTCGCGTTGGCTTCCTTATCGATAAGATAACAAACTTAGTGCATACCAAAGTGGGTCTCGGTGTGGTGTGAAGCCGGCGTGAAGTAGAGAGCGAACAGGTCGTCGACTGTGGTTGCTGGCGGCTGGTGGTAGGGCTGCGGCTGCGCCAGCGGCGGCGCCGGGCCCCCATAGTGCAGTCCGCTCGGACCCGCGCCCTCCACCAGCATCGGGATCTGCGAGATGTCAACGAACTCTTCGTCGGCGGCGTCCGCGCGCCCGCCCAGCTCCTCGTCCTCCGGCCGACGCATGGCGATCACCGAGAGCATCGCACGAGCGCATCCCCGCACTCCCGCTCCCACCAGCACATACAACGCGCCACTTACACGACACACGACACGGCACCTTGCCGGCACACAGGTACAACTCCAATAATTACACTTAAATTAACGCTTATGAATTGACGTGATCACAGAACATTGCGTATACAATACTAGGAAACGGTTGCAAACATCACATAACACGGTAAAAAGTTTTGACTACATTAAAATGAACACAGGTTCGCATGCGAAAGTGGTATCGAAAGCACGCCACATGTTCGACTGAAGCGCGTTCGCGGCGGAGGCGTGCTCCGCCTCCGGAGGCCGCGTCGTCGTCGCCACGCGCCTGTCAATGGGCGGCAGCCACCCGTTCAGAGTCAGCGTTCATTCACGGCGGTCGAGTTAATGGCGTTCAGCAGCCGGTAAGCGCCCTCGTTCGGTAGTCGGTCGCCCACGTGCGCGGCAAAATGGCGCGTTGTCGCCGTAGTCGCCGCGGCGGCAAAGGGAGGCGCGCGAAAAGCGCGGGGAGCTCCGGAGTAGTGACAGCGCGGCGGCGGCGGGCACGAGGCGCGTGGGCGGCGTGGGCGCGGAGGCTCGTCGCGACGCCGCCGTGACGTCGCGGGCCGCGGCTGAATCACGCTCCGGAACAGGACTCCCGACGTCCCGATACTCCTCCAAGCCATAATTAGAAGACTGCCACAATCGCACCCGCCGCCGCCGCCGTGACGTGCCGTGTGTCCACATACACGTTTACGTCGTCGCTGACACCTAGGTAAATTGGTCACGATCTAAATCCAACAGCTGCTACGTAGCGTAGTTATTCTGTACACGAGTAATAAATTACCAATCATTATCAATTTAGTATCAGCTGAAAATTGTGAACAGATTGTGTCAGAATGACACTGCCGATGTACCAAGTGGTGGGTGCGTAACGTAGATATTCAGCGGCGTTTGTCCGGCGCTCACGCCCCCGCTGCTGTTGGGCGCCGCCGGGGTAAGGAAAGGTCACGAGCGTCGCTATGGCAACCACCTGTTGATCCACGCTCCACGCTCCGGCTCCGGGAAATGTCAGAGTGCACGGTGTGGGTGAGCCGGCTATTTACCAATTTTCCATGCGTAAATTATTTATGAAATAATAAGGAGTACCGTATGGGACACAAGGACTACCTATTTAGATAACTTTGTGCCTGAACGTACTCGGCCAAATTGTCGGATATTTGAACTCACAATTGGGGAGTTAGGGAGTGGCAGTACTAATGTAAACTAAGGAGTCTCTTTTTCAGAGCCTATGCACGCTACGCAACACTTTCGTATCGCGAAAGAAAAGATACTTATACCACAAGATGTGTGAACCCCAGAAAGGCGATAATATTGGCTTAAATACGCATGGTGAAACGGACATTTGCTTAGCAATGCTCTGCCTACCCACTTTGAGACTAAAAGGTTCTTTTAGATAACTTTGTCGACAGTTTGAATGGACCACGTATCTACTGACATCCCCGAGGATAAGCGTAGGTGACAACGTTGTTATTATGGATAATTATCTACCCTCTCACACACATTAATTTCGTTTTCCCTGAGGAAATGGAAATTATTAGGAAATACATTTCATATTTTCCCTTCGTTAAACAGTGATAATTGTAATACCTTCATGACCTTTCGAAATTTATTCATAGAAATGTTTAGTTTTAGACCACATACATCATTTTGTCGAAGGCGTGTATAAATAGCAATAAGTATTCTAAGATTTGCTAGTACATTTGAGTGTGCAATTATAACATACGAAAGATAATTACAAAACAATAATGCACCCGGATAATTACAAAACAGATCACAGTGGCGTGCAATTGGAGAGGCCTATGTCCAGCAGTGGACAAGTATGGGCTGATGATGATGATGATGATGAATGCACCCGGAACAATTCCCGGTTTATAGTATAGACTGCGTCTCCAAAGCAAAGCTAGAAAATATGTACATACGGAGATCCTAAACCTAGGTTTAAGCTGGATGCGAGAAGCCGAAAACAGATCACAGTGACGTGCAATTGGAGAGGCCTATGTGCAATAGTGGACAAGTATGGGCTGATGATGAAACCTAGATTACCTACACAAATCTTGTGGTGCGTGACTGAAAATGTGCACTTACACAAGTGCGATTATTTCAGCGGCGATATTTGCAGCACCTATCACGTTAGCCTTTTAAACTGTTAACTGTCTTTACAGCGGATTATAGAAACAAGAGAGTTTATCATCATCAGTCCTGACATGACGTCCACGGCTAAACGAGGGCTTCCCAAAATAATTTCCATAATCAATTGGACGCTAATGCCAATAATCGACACGCTTGGCAGGCGGGTTGGCGATCGCAGCGGTGTTGTGGTTTAACTCACAGAGAGCGCTGCTACCGTCCTCTGGAGTTTCCACTGTCGCCATTTTCGATCCCCACAACGAGAAAATTTGAGCTGGGGTGGTGAGATATATATTCTATTCGCCATCATCACACGGCTATATATGAGTGCAATATTTTCAGCAATTTTTGTACCATCTACCAAATTAAGTCTTGTCTTAAAAGTTGCTACGTCTACATGTTTTTAGTGTCTTTCCAGTGGATTATAGAATTAAGAGAGTTGCCAGAGTACAATTGGAATTGGATGATGAAGAAGTGTATGCTTGGTAAATTAGGTAAGTTTTCTTGTAGACCGAGAAACCTCTAGGGTGATGTTCGTCATGGTCATAAACATCTGTTACCCACCCTGCTTTTGATATTAAAATGCGTGGGTGCATTTATTCTTTACTGATACAAAAACATACTTATGAACAAATTGGTATAAAAATAAGGGAGGAATTGTTTGCTTCGTTTTCTTTTGGCAAAACATGGCATTTTGCATCTGTACCAAATATAGGTAGGTAAAAAAATATAGGTAGGTAGCTATCATAGATTGGTAATCTTCTCAACATTTGTTTTGTTTTTTGTGGAAAAGATTCCGAAAAAAGGTTCGCGGATTTTCTATTTGCGTTTTAATTGCCGAATTCGAATCGTGAATTAATTGAAATAAATAACAAACAAAAAGTATGTTTCTTGCCACATTAAAATTCGGCTAAATCAACAAAATAAGTGGGTAAATACCTATTAACTAATTAATTTTAGCCCAGGGGTCTACTTAAAAAAAATAGCGCCACCTACCTGGGGAATACGTAGGTTTTCATTCATGAGTTTGTTTCGTAATCTATAAGATTTGATGATGGAAAGTGAAAAGCTTTTAAGCGTAAAAGAAAACATAGTAAGGGGGCGTAAAGTTCGCTTCCCACTCGTTTCCGGCGGTCGCCCACGACCGCCAAAATAGGCCTATCCTATACATCTACCCACGTTTGCCGATACGTTCGATATTTTGCTCAGAAAGAGCGGCAATGTTACTGACACATGTGGGATGGTAACGATGATTGATATGTCTCATACAGATTGATATAAAGTGTTAAGACATAAAGTACTCTGAATCCGAAGGGTGAGAAACCTGTTGAACAGAACACAATGTTTGAAGGAGTTAATATAAAAAATAGGTACCTAATGAACAAGTGTGCTCCATCGTAGACCACATCGATGCTTAGCATCAGAGAGTATGGTGGTCAAATGCTTGTTGATTGTGTTAAAAAAAAAGAAAGAAAAATGTTAACTCAAAAATGTCTAATGATTAAACTGACTATTAAAAGCAGTTCAAATCTATAAACCGAACATTGATTTAGTTTCGTTGAAAGTTCTAGCAGATTCCATAAGTAATAGTTAAAGTCTAAGGAAGAATTTCCAAAGCAAAGTCAATGTCCGCCTTGTAAATCTCGCTCTAAAAGAGAAATTAGCTGCTTCTCATTTTGAGGGTCAAATTTTATACAGATTTTACAAAAATCGTATTTTGGGAAATTGAGTTTTCCTGGCAACCTGGCATAGGCCAGGTTCCATTTTCCCTATTAAATTTCGCTTACGTTCGTTAAGATCATCACATCTCATTTCACATACTATAATTTGTCTATTGATAATTAATGGGATGTTTATTTTACCTGTAATTATGAAGGCGATTCAAGGTATATAAGGGATGATATAACCTAACTTACTGTCTTGGTAATCGTCCATTGGAGATCGTATGATAAAAGTGCAGGTCACTCAACGTGAAGTCATCAAGTGTCCAAAGTATCTGCTCCTCCTTCTCTAGAGCAGTGCATGTTTGTTATGTAAGTATACATAATGGTAGTTCACTGTTGTTATAAGTTTTAGTAACACTATTTGTTTCCTTGAGGAAAGTATGGTAATTTGTATCGACGTATTTACCATTATACAATACATATTTACACGAATATGTACACACACCTTTTAATACCAAAGTTCTAAGCTGATAATAGGGAATATTTTATCTGAAATACCGCATACATTTTAACTGTAGGGAAATCCAAAACGTTTGGCGGGAATAACGGTGGGATGAGAGACTCGCGCCCACGAAAACCCCACGGTGACGACTTGCACTTTATTTCCGAAATAGCCTGAGCCACTACATCCATGGGGAGCCCCAGTCACGCTAAGCTCTCATGGACTATCTTTGGGATGATGAGGGATATCGACGTACCCCTCAGCTCACGATAAATAATGACGGCGGTACCTCAGTGACCGCAGTACCGCTACTACCATACGAGGGCCATATTTCAAGGGCACAAGCCCCACCCGCACGCCACAGAACCTTACTACAGGAAAGGGATTCTTACCCGGAACTGCTGGGCTAGCACGACGGTCACGTCTCTTGACCACCACGGCGGCGTCGAATTCTCGGTCTGGCCTCATCCGCCGCTTCAAATTCTCGTTCACGACCGCAGTACTCCAAGTTTTACTACTATCAACCATCGCTGCAACGACGGCTGGCAAGGAGATATTGAGTTTAGCTGTGACCTATGAGTACCTGCATTAGCCGTAAAGTGAGGGCACTGTGCTGCCGGTGCAATCATTGGTCAAGGTCGGAAAGAAGCGTCTCCCCCATCTTGTGCCCCACGCTCACCTGAGTGTTGCGAAAAAAGGGTTATTTGTGGTTGATTAAAAGTTTTACAAAAGTCACTTTTAGATCTAGAAACTTGAAACTGAAGAATTCGGCTGTTATGTTATCAGGCTAAATACGACATTCAAATTTTATGAAGCTTTTAGACCCTTAAGGGGCTAAAAACACTGGGCAATAGGTGATAAAAGTTTATGTGAATGACTGAAATTACACGGATGAAATAGTACATAGCTATACCTCTACGTGGCCCAAGACCAACCTTACCTTACCGACCTAAGTAGCACGTCCCGAAGGTTATCGTTCAGGCTTTCCCTGCGGCTACTAATAACTGATTCTTGTCGGACTCCAGCAGCAAAGCAGTCACTCTGCCTTTGTGGTGGAGATCAGAGTACCGCGTTCTTAGAGCTGTGTGTCAAGATGAAGAACCAAAGACGCAGCATGATCGCAGGTTCCTGAGCTAGGACGGACGCTGTTCTTCGAATCGGCCAGGCGTGCTCTTAGTTCATCTTCTACACTAAGCGGGGTGTTTATTGACCTGCTACCGATTTGACCTGATATTTGGAATGTTTTTGAATACATGTCAGTATGAAGCAAATATTTCTTTAAAGCTGGTGCCGTACAATACGATGTTCCCGTTAAAAATAAAACCTCAGCCATGTTTATGTAAGTGATAAAATAATTCTGAAATAACTTGTGTAGTATAAAGCCATTATTGACAGTAGCTTACCAATGACGAGAATATAGAAATAGGTGGCTATTTGCGCCAAAGCGTGTTACGTGTGTATTTGTATTGTTCAATTGATCGTTGGTAACAGAAAGTTTTGAGCTACACTGGCTACGTACACAAAGAATGGTGAGTTCAAGTTACCATAACTTCACGTTTCATTGAGTAGGTATTGCAATAGCTTCATGTGTCATATTCCTTGCCTATGACGTATGCAATGACGTCGACGAAAATTTTCATAACACTTCACTTAGATAATATGTACCGATAAAATGGACGATCTGAACCCCCCTCCCTCCTTCCACCACCTCATTTCTATAGAATAAATGGATAAATTAACACCAGTGACGCTGCTCCGACGTCAATCGTTGTATTGTTTGAGTGTACAGCAGTATCAAATGTATGTTTCAGCCATTTGGTCCGCGTAAGAAGAGAAAAATTTTCTTCGTAGGATATCCAAGTGATAGGTTTTTTTCCTTTTATATAACCGAGTATCAGCCAAAGAAACTTCTAAAGAATTACAAGTAAGTACTTTATATTCCTCGTATGAAACTGTTACTAATGCTTGAAAGATAAAACACCTCTTTATATAGATTAAATTGTGATTTCATAAAATTTAATGTCAGTGGTGAATATCAGGTAAATGTCAAGGATGTCACGTGAAAATTCTAGAAATTTTATTTGAGAGTGCGATCCTACTGAGACCTGAGAAGACCGAAAATTACCTATTGCCTACTATTATACGTACAAGTTTTTTGAATTTAATAATACGAGTTTATCACGATGATACGCTAGATAGTCGATTGGAATCTATACCCCGACATGGATCTTTCGAACCACCAGATATATAAACACACTTCCCTCTAGGTACTTAAATGGGAAAATGGCCTAGTTTGAGGTGAGATAATAGATAACACACATAATCATAATCATATCGTTTATTGCTTCATGTTGGTTTTACATAAGGTCTTAAAATAAATATAGGTATCCAAAACATGTACCCTGTTAGGGCACTGCAAATAAAGTAGGAATAGGTGTACTTACATCTAACATAAAACACAACACAAATATAATTAGTAGGTAACATATAATTTTAACATTTAACATTTACTATTTAACATAAAGGAACTTTTTTACACTATAAAAACAATTCGAAATCAAATACTATCTTAGTGCTTTCATAAAGTTTCTTCCCTTTCTCTTTCCCAAAGGACATATTGGTATATTATGGTATCATTAAAGTAATATTTACTCTTTAGTGTACTGGATTCTTAAAACGTTACCACAATTGCGGTAGGAGGTTAACTACGTGGTTCACTCTGACATAATCACGTGACATGTGGGTAGTAGCTAATTTTCGCGAAGCCCTTAAATAACATTATGTTTTGTACCTTTATTTATAAATAATACAGTGTGTAAGGGATAGAACATTTGATATTTTACAAATGTGTTACCTATATCAATTTCATTAACAAAAATCCTCGTTTGTGTGTATGGCAACTCCTATCCTCAAAATGGGAAGCTTGAACTTTGTATTCCTAAAATCGACAGACGTAATTAAAACAAAAACAGAAATGTAAGGTTTGTTAATTGAAATTTTCTTTATATCACGACTGTATTGTTCAATGCACGTACCACAAATCGGGATGCGGGGAAATATAGGGTAACTGAAAGAAGTAACTGATTTTGTACAAATATTTTCAAGGACATAAATGTACATAGATAAACGGCTCAAAATGACAAATCAATCCTTAAACTTTAGCCCGTAGTAAAGCATATAACTACCGACATATGTACATATAATTACTACATAATTACCGGGAAAAGAATCGAACCCACGTGTCCGAAAAGCAGGCGCATTGACCACAATTCAACAAGGTCGTTTGTATAATTTCCAACTTATGTACATATCGGAAATAATAACTGACAATCGATTGAAATGACATGTGTCATAGATGTATGTACTTCTACTAAAATTAGATATGAAGCGTCACTAACTACCGGGTCCGGGATGCGGAAGTGGGCATTCTAAAGTTATGGGTTACAGTATGAAATATACACGCTGAGCTTATCTGATAAAATAAACACACATTCACGTAGTTCACACAATATGACACAAAGTAATCAACTAAACAGATATATACATACAAGATTTAGCTTTTACATAAGCCTGTTATTATATGTGTAAGGGTTGAACTTACCCTGGTTTTACTTTGTAAAGAAAACTTAAAGGTTCAATGACATTCATAACTCATAAAGTTCAATACAAAAATAGTTGGAGGTTTTATTTTTGTCGATGACGTTCATATGAGCAGTGCGCTGTCAGAATTTGTTTGACAAATAGATCAATAGGAGAACAACACGTGGAAGGAAGTACATACCGACATCGACAGTTGGTTTTTTTAACGAAGTATAGCTGAGGTGAAGCGTAGATGACCAGTACACTACCGGGAGGGTAGGGTAGTTTTCAAATATATATGTGGTTGCTGACAGGCTTGTACATTCTAAAAAATGTCGTCTAATTATCTGTTTTTATATGCATGTGTTGTTCTTCTTTTTTATATGTATATGGCTTTTATTCATTTGTTTTTTGACATTACTAAAGGCGGCACCACTGCCATTTATGAAAATAAAAATCTTAAAAAAACGAAATAAAAGAAAGAAATTGTTAATCGGTTGTTTCTGGTCACAATTCTGGTAGTGGTTCAATTGGTAACAATTCAGCAATAAATTCAATTCTTTAACGAATCAATAACTCCTAGTGCAGTCAATATCGTATTAGGGTTCCGTAGCTAAATGGTAAAAAAACGGAACTCTTATGGTTTCGTCATGTCTTTCTGTCTGTCCGTTCGTATGTTTGTCTTTTTTATCTACTTAATATTTTATGCTGACTTTCATTAAGATATTGTCGTACTATGATTATGTCCATGATATTTGTAGGCTGCTCAGTGCTCACTTTATACGTTACGCCCGTTTTGAAATTTTCAGAGGGGTAAGAAGATTCATGGACTTTGGGAATTAGAAGATTAAAAGGCGTGAAGTAGAAATATATTTTCTGTATTTATTTTGTGATTTCCACACATATCCTAGAAGACATCACTAGAATCTAAGTATTTTGCTGGACCGTTGCTTCTCTTCGGCTTTTGCTCAACGTTTATCCTATGAAAATATGGATACATTTCAAAGTGACAGTTTCTTTTAAACAAATGTTTGGTTTAATTATCTGCACTAAATGTATTATAAAATTCGAAGAATTGTATTTTTATACCGATAGACGTCATAGATATGTTTGGAATATTACAGAGAACAGTTTATAATTAAATTTTAACAAAACGCCAACAGTAACATTGTCACTAAAATTAGTTTTCGTTGTAATTAGCTCAAAGAACGTCATTTTAAAAATATCTAGAGTCGCATCTCGAGTCGTTAATAAAAGTTTGTTTTAAAATAACTTTGTTTTGTCTGGCAACTTTTTGTTTAACTGATTCGTTTTCTTTAATTAATATTCTGTTTCTCGAATTAGTCACTCCGGGTACTTCACACCTTCGACCCTGGTGAGGTCCTTTAATACTCAGATTAATAAATATTTTGAACTCTACAAATAAGATTTTTCAAATTCCAAAAAAATCTTACGTAGATGTCGCTAGTGGCTCTAATCTAGGGTGTCTTCTGTCAGATGTGCTTTAGTACGTTTTTTATTGTTTGGATAAGTTATTCAAAATAGAGACACTTTTGTAACTTGTCAAAAAAAAAATATATATAGAGGTATATATAATACTGACTGCTAGTCATTTCGTTAACAATTATCCACCCTAATACAGACAGCGCCATCTGTCATAACTAAGAGAAACAAGGCCCCTGAAAAGTCCCCATTTAAATAAATTAATATATCTTTTCATTCACTCCGGACTCTGTTATAAATATAGAGCTTGTCCTGCAGGGGACTGGCAGATCCTTGAGCTCTACGTTTCCTGGTATACTCCTTTTATCTGCCACACTAATTATAGCACTGGTTATGGATAGGTACTTTTGATGTAACCTTTGTTCAGGGAATATATTAGGGAATATATTTCATGTATCTACGTCTTTCTGTGATTGCTTTATTCACGTCGAGCAAAATCATTAAAAACTGCCGCTTCCGCTTAAACAAAAATCTAAAAAAGCTTTCACTAATTATAAAATAAAATTTTAACTTGTAATTGGTGATAAACTCTTTTCACATAAAAAAATTAATCGCCGTGAAAACTGAAAAGCAAAAAAAAATGTTTTTCTTTGGGTGAAGAACTTTTTCCAATAGAAAAAAAAATATCTAAATCAGACTACTTTATAAAAAAATATGCGCGGTCATCAATATAATAATAAATACATACATGTAGACTTGAGAACCTCCTCCTTCGTTTTTCATTGGTTAAAAACCACAACACGTACATTACCTACAACATTGATCCTGATCCTGAAAAAAAAACCAGGAAAACAAAACATCAACCATACCAGGTGGATTTGCCATTTACGCGAACCAAACGGTTTGCATCCACTATCATAGTACGAACCGCCAGGATATGGAACGACTTGCCGGAGTCTGTTTCCTGCGCAGTACAGTCTAGGTCTTTAAGTCGCGGGTGAATAGGTACCTAATGAACAAGTGTACTCCATCGTAGATCACATCGCTGCTTAACATCAGGCAGGGTGGTGGTCAAACGCTTGTTCATAGAGATAAAAAAATAAAATAAAAAAACAAACTCAGTGTATCGATTGCAGTTACACGGCTAATTATCTTGCTATAAAAGCAGCCCACACTTGTCAGAGGTTAGTAAAGATGCGCGAGTCGTTAGCACCATTGCACGCTTGTACACACAATTATACCTGTTACCTCATAAGTTGTTCCATACAAACCCTTTCAAGGCTCTAGTCTCGCTCGCAAACGCCGATAGTTGTCTGCGGGGGCGACTAGGAACATCTACATATAAGGCAATGAACAAAGTCACTTACGTCACCGGTATACTAATCGTCGATAATACACGAATTTGGACAAAAAAAGTTAACCACTCCGTGTACTTATATGGTCTTATTATGGGTTCCAGGGTACTGACGCCAACGCGTTCGAAAAGTTAGTCGAATTCAAATCAACGAGGAGCTATTCATTAGGAAGTGTTTTTTTTTTGTAAAGGTTGAATATTGGGTACGAAACAAGGTTTCCCTATATGGAGAGTGGATTCGTATTTTCTTTGTGTTAAGCAGATATATACGTATAGATACTTATCAGTGATTTTGGGTTGTTTTTGCACGAATAAACCATCAGCAAAGTTGGGACACAACATCAATTACCAACTATAAATGTGCCGCAGTACGAACCGCAACAATAGTATTCTGAACACACTAACAAAAGTTCTTGCAGAAAATATATGGACTTATCCTGTCTGTAAGAATAAGGAAGTAAAAAGCCAATGAATGAATTATTAACCTGGGTTAAGTATTTGGAATCACCGTAATGTTTTCTTCGGTTAGTTACTATTATTTATATTTGCAACTAAAAGAGAAGCGAGAGATTTGAGGGAACGCATTGTCCACCACCCTGCCTGGTGTTAAGCTGCTATTTGGTCTACGGAACACCTTTGCCTATTAGGTACTATTTCACTCGTGATTTCAGGGTACTGAAACCACAGCATAACCTGAGAACCTTAACTAAAAGTCATAATACAACACACAAGTTTATGTCATCATGATTTTCCTGGCCTTATCCCACACTAGGTGGGGTCGGCGCAACACGTTTCTTTTCGCCATTCATCTCTATCATTCGTCATCTCTGCAGTTACACCTTTCACGCACATATCATTTTTCACACAGTCCATCCATACCTTCTTTGGTCTCCCTCTTCCCTTGTATCCTTCCACATTCATACTCATCACTTTCCTTGTTACATGTTTAACACAAGTTTATGTCATAAGGTTACTAAACTCATAAGGACCAAGCGTTTGAAATGCTCTTTGTATATAATCCACCGCGTCTCAAAACGTTTCGAAACATTACGTCAGTTGAAGTTCTGAATGAATTACCGGATCCAAAGTATGAATGAACCCGAGGCAAGTAAGCGAAGCTAGTTGAATCCATTCTCAACAATCGCTACTAAGTAAACATGTATGAAAATGTTAATATTGTCCTCGACAAGTGGCCAGTATTTGTTAACCTTTTGCTTAGGTATTATAAACTTGAAGTTCATTAACAACTTCACCCACGTGGACGACTATGAATGAAACCTGCCCACTGACCGCCGCGTTAGCAGTATCAACATAGGAAACTTCGCATAATGATATTATTATGTCTTTTATAAATAATAATTAAAAGCGCTGCTTAACGCATAAGGATTTATAGTTCCAGTGGCCGGCTGTATGAGGAAAACATCGATGTTCAGTTGGTTTTAATGCGAGTATAATGATAGTATTATAGGTACTCTTAGTAGGCAAATAGTAGGTATAATGAAAATATATTTTTATAGGATAATAATTATGCACTTATATTATGAATGAATTTAATATTGGTCTTAGAAGTATAACTTAAGACTAACTAGAGAAATAGCACACAATTTATTTTTAAAGTAATAAAACAAATA
This sequence comes from Conopomorpha cramerella, assembly GCA_012932125.1. NCBI lineage: Eukaryota > Metazoa > Arthropoda > Insecta > Lepidoptera > Gracillariidae > Conopomorpha > Conopomorpha cramerella. The sequence continues at coordinate 3,116 of SJJU01009366.1, read as the reverse complement.
ACCACCCAATCACCTCCTGTCACGTTGGGTTAAATACGCTTGATGAACCGTGGGCTTTTGCTTTAGCAAATGCCTCTGCCTACCCCGCTTTGGGATTAAAAGGCGTGAAGTATATGTATGTAAAAAAATAAATATTAAGAAAAATCATTTTTTGTCCGCTACAAAATTGACGATTTTCTGCCTCGGGAGATCACATTTTGTATTGAGATGCGAACAATGCGGGGACATTGTCGCCATAGTAAAAGTTGTTCAAGTTGACGAACCCAACAACGTTTCTAAGACCATTGCTCGGAGTCCTTTTATAACTAGTACGTATTGAACTAAAAAGTAAAACCTCATATCAGTACGTAAAGTAGTATGTAAATACAATACACAAATAACAAATGCAAAATAACATTCATGAACGATATGTGATTTGCAAAACCGCTCATGAAAAAAAAAAGAAACCATTAATCGCGCCCTATGTTCGCCCGGGCAATTTCCATCGCTTAAACAAATGTTGATACGACAACACGATGAATATTCTTATATTTTATGCTAAAGACTTACAAAGTAGAAGTGGTAGTAATTAACAACAACGCTGGCACTGTAACAGCCAGTGCCAGTTGCCCTGTGCACTTGGAACGAATTCTTTCTTATGGAGCGACTGAAAATGACAGGAGCTCAAGCCTTCAGCTGTACTGTTCAATTCTTCTGGACCGCAGTGTTATGATCAGTCAGGCCGCCGCATGCGAAAACAACTATCAATTATTATGACGGTTACACGTACAGTATAGAGCACATCTTTGTACTCACAACCAGTGGAAAATTACATTTGTCGCCGAAGAAATTGCAAGTGCATCAAAAGCTAGAATCCCTTGAATATGTGACACCGACGTTGTCCGCAATAGTACCTGATACGGTTGAAACAGATGCAACGGTTTTTCATTTTAAACGCATTCTTGCTAGACAATTGTCCATGTTAAATCGTTGTGATAACAAAGTCTATCTTTTGTCTTATGTCATGTAACTCAGTAGTTTGTTGTTCATCATCATCATCAGCCACTTCAGCTTTGCCAAGGCCTTCCCTAACGATTTCCATGATCATTTGGGGAGAAATGTCAATAATCGCCTCGCTTGGCAGGCGGGTTGGCGATCGCAGCGCTGCTCCTCGGGAGAGTTCCCTCAGTCACCTCTTAGGGGGTCTTAGGGGTCGAGACGGGAAAAGTTGCCGGGGTGGTGACACATGTATTCTGTATGTGTGTATGATGTTAGCTAGATCTTAATACCGGCTAATTAGTAGTCAATCACACAAATCATAGACTACACGATGATAAGTGTATTGTTGAAAAACTTGGCACAGGATTATACAACTTTTGGCACAGGAAGTAAAGAACATTGTTACGTTTTATTTCTCGCTGTGAATTTTCACCAGAATAAAATATATTCTGTAATTTGTGATTCGTCTGAGTTATTGACGTTATAAAGACTGTTAATTGATTCGTTGCTACGCGATGGTGTGTTCAAAGCGTTTGCATCTGTTTTTGCGCTTTTGCCAAATATTTATCAATACATTTTGAATGGAACAACTTATTCGCGTATACTCTCTTATACAAAACAGTGTTTCATCTATCAAATGACTTCAATTTTCTTATGAAATGCACGTACATATACATATGTGTAAATTGTACAAACACGCATAGCATTGTCGCTGTATGGAAGTGGAGCGAAATAAAACAATGATAGAACAATCTAGATTCCAGACCGTTTTCAGAAGCAATTTGGTGCAGCGACAGTCCGACTAGGAAACTGCGTCGCGATGCTGTACTACATGACTAGGGATGGGACAAATATAATTCTTCACGGTTCTGAGACCATTGTAAATACAGTTCGATAAAAATCTTATGGGAGCGCGTGAAGCGATGAGACACAAAGGAGAGAAAGGCTTCTTAAATTCTCATTTTCAAAATATTTTTCCTCTGTAATTACGTGTTAATGTGGTCTAATTAGTCTAACAATGCGCTGGTGACGAAAAATAATGTATTGAAAGTGAAAAGTAATGGAGAGAACTCCTGTTTGTTCAATTTGTTATTTCCTTGTAATGTTCCACGCAGTATTGAAATATAGCCAAAGTCATGGCAAATGAGCTAAAAGCTTGTGTCCACAATAAGAAAAAGAAAGGATCTTTTGGCGCGTGGCTTACAACTCTGGCTCTCAAAGTTTCATCATCATCAGCCCATATTTGTCCACTGCTGGACTGGACAAAGTTTAATACTCCATAATATTATCATGATACAAGCATAAATAAAGCACTTCAAAGTCAGAAATTCAGGAGTGGAAAGATATCGAAATGAATATTCAGCACTCACCCGGAAAAAGATCTCTGTTGGGCTGTATCACAGATTCATTCATCATCTGTCGAATAATGAATGAGTCGTTAATAACGAGTGAGCGAGTGGTATTTGTCTGCACTGCTTTAAGCTGGCCGTGTACCTCTAAAAAGGATTTATAAAAACACTAGTGGACGCCCCGCGATTTCAGTATGTAACTCTAACACCCTACCTATATCCTATGTCCGTCTCCTGGTTCTCAGTTCATCCGTTCGTGAGTTATAAATAGTGCTAATAGAACTTTCTTTTTCAATATATAGATTTATATCTTAGGTTAACAATATAGGATATTGAAGCACCAAAAAATATTTGGCTATAGAAGGCCATTTAAATTTAATTGGTTCATGCTCCGGGTATTTGAATAAAACTAGAATTTTATTATTCCCAGGACTCCTTCATTGCGGATCGTATTTAATATTTTATTATTTGTAAGTATAATTGACATTACAACATTGTAAACTAATGGAACACTTTAATACAGGCTCTAATTAGCTCATTTAATACAGATATACACAGTTGCGTTGCGGTACATAAAATATCTTAATTTCCGGTATGATTACGTGTTAATCTTGAAACAAGTCGTGTAAGCAAGTAGGCACATCTTTATGTTACAATTTAAGAGTTGAACTAATCTTTATTTTTGTACATAAAAAAATACTGATGGTACCTATCAATTATCTACATTTTACATATTACTTTGTAACAATAACGTGTGTCAATCAATTAGTTGCCACTGATGCACAAATA
>SJJU01009364.1:0-13833 GCA_012932125.1 Conopomorpha cramerella | reverse complement strand
GTGTATTGGAAGAAATACACCTTTTAAACCTTCCCTGGACTTTCGCGAATAATTCAAGACCAAAAATAGCCAAATCCGTCCAGTCGTTCTCTAGTTTTAGCCAGACTAACGAACAGCAATTCATTTTTATATATAAGATTTATACATTACTAGCTGTCCCGGCAAACATTCGTTTTGCCATAATAAGTCGCCTTTGTACCCTGTGTATTGGGAGAAATACAACTGGCAGGTGGATAAAAAATAGATAGTAGCCGATTCTCAGACCTACTAAATACGCATATAAAATTTGGTGAAAATCGGTAAAGCCGTTTCGGAGGAGTATGGCAACGAAAACTGTGACACGAGATTTTTATATATTAGAAATAATAATAAATTTCAAACTTAAAGTTTAGGAAGGTAGAGCTACACAGTCGCCATCACTTCTTCACTCGGCCACAAAGTCAGGTAAAGTTGGCAAACCTTCGCCCCACTCCTCCTTTGTTTATCCGTTAACCAGTTCAATGGGCCGCCATTGTTTTCCCGCGGGAAAATCGCAAGTCATTCAATCAATGTCTTCATTATGTTAAAACATTGGCTTTGAAAACGATTTTGTGAAATTTATTTCGGACTCCATACAAAAACTTGGAACAATAGGCCAGCCAGACCCAACGCCGAATCAAATATTTACATTCAGAAATGAAGGGTGAATTAGGAATTTCAAGTTATTTACGGTTTTGATTGTGACAATGGAAGAAAATAATGATGCGTGGGTATTATGGGACATTCTATTTTGTGTTGAATTACCTACTGGTTACGACGAACGACGACCGGCGTGGATGAGTAGGTCCCATTTAATCCATGGAACATTTATTTATTTATCATTTTATTTCAAAACCTTATGCTATCATAACAGGTAAAACCCAATGCGATAGGGTAGGCATATTTACACAAATTAAAAAAGTAGTGGTCGCCCCAGAAGGACATATGTTGACCAGATTGGTGATGTCCTGGCCGAAGGTGGCGTGAAAAGTACTCGAAGCCGAAGGTCATGTATGAAAAGATGTATGAATGTAGATGAAGCGAAAGAGGTATGTCAGGACCGTGACAAATGGAGATCTGTAGTCTCTGCCTACCCCTCAGGGAGACAGGCGTGAAGTGTATGTATGTATGTAATGTATTAAATAACAATTAGTTATATAAAATACATGACAATAATGAAATAAAACTAAGTCATCGATTAGTTTTCTTTTGACACACATGACGTAGTAGAACAATTTCATAAAATATCGCCCCTCTTTGTACTGAAGAACAACCTATTTATTGTCACTTTGTCACTTTACCTGTAAAATATCTTAAAAATGTACTGTAACCGCCTTACCCCTATCGACGGTTTAAGAGCAACCATTCACTGCAAGGTAAAACTAGACTAAATTTCTAAAAAAATATGACATAAAATAAAAGGGCTTATAGAAAAAGGCATGCAACATGGCTCTGAAGTCTTACAAATAAAATATAATTTTCAACTTCATCCAGTACTAGTCGCCAGTCCCTACGATTTTTTAAATTCCCCTCGATTTATCTAGTTTGCCATCCTTAAAATCTGACTACCTTATGGACTACCATGGATTCATGGACCACTTTTGAAATATCTTCTTGTCACCAAAAAATAAAAATAACCATCAAAACCAATTCATAAACGACGAAGTTATCCGCGAACAATCATAAAAACGCACATTCAAGCACACTCCTTCTTTGAAGTCGCTTAAATACAAAGTGAAAAGCTCTAAAACACAGAAAAGTGACTGAAGACAAACGAAATCAATGCGGAAATAAATTATCTATTCACGCCGCTAGGTGGCGTACCGACGCTGGTGCTAGTGTCATACACCGTGACACAGTGACACTAATGAATGAAGCAGCGAGGGTGCTGCCTCTACAGATTTATCTTTGCCTGTTTAGTGACAATATTTAGCTCCTGGAACACCTGCCTCTTCAGAAAAGGGCTTCGATTAACTGCGACCTACGGTATAGTAGTTAAGTAATGAGATGGCACCCGCTGCGTACACTAGGCACCCCATTATGTTTATTAGGCCACGACATAAAGGGAAGGTCTCTGCCTACCGCTCTCTGGGAAACGGGCGCGACGTTTATGTATGTATCTTTATGCAAAGGTACAAAGATTGGAATCACATTTTTTTTTACAAAAAACTGAAATTACGCGAAAGAAATCGATGGGAAATTACCACGGATCACCAAGCTTGTTTAGGTATGTCCCATTTGTTCTATAGAACAAGTTGCTCCCAACCACTTTTCCTAGAGAAAGAAAATGACGAACAAACTAATTTTGTCAATAACGTTATGTTCTATAGAACAAATGGGACATGCCCGCTTATTTAACCAACGTGACAAGGGGTGAGCTTATCGCCATTAAAGGGTTCACACACCTTGTGGCGTGCGAGTTTCATCATAATGTGGTTCTTTTTTTTTAATAGCTTATTGGATCCCACTTCAGGGCAAAGGCCTCTCTTCCCTTTCTCCACTCTTCCCGAATTTGCGCTGATGTCCACCAGTTTTTGTTCTGGCGGACGATCTCGTCGCACCACCTGTTCCTTGGGCGGCTCCGTTGTCTTTTTCCGTTCGTTGGGAGCCAGGTCGTCACTTTATTTGCCCAACGATCCGGTGACATACGCGCAACGTGGCCAGCCCAATCCTATTTAAGCTGTGCCGCTTTTCGAGCTACATCCATAATCTTTGTTTTGGCGCGCAGCTCTGTGTTTCGGATTCGATCCACTAAGTGGACTCCGAGAATGCTGCGCTCCATATTCCGTTGGCAAAACCCAAGGCGGTACTTTTGAACGTCAGTCAAAGACCAAGTCTGAGCTCCGTAGGTAAGGATGGGTAGGATGCACATGTCCTTGGTCCATGATGGTCCTTCACGTTTTTTTTTATCGTACAGACTATTACAGAACTCCTTTAACATTGTCACATTATTTACGCAATACTATGAAACGTCAGCGATCAAGACGCCTAAATCCTGAGCAATATAATATTCCGAGCCATTTGTTCATATTACGCGCAAAGCACAAGCGGCATTACGAGAGATATGGCGTGAGTGATCACACAGCCGGCTATTGTTCGGGAATAGCCCGCAAATGGCCGCGCTAATGGATGGACCAATCACGGGAATCGGGGGCCTGTAGTCTTCATTCATCATACATCAGGCACACATGTTGGCCAGTCAAGCTGTTTAGCTCGTCTTTAGTATTTATCTTTACACTTGAGAACTCGACAGACGTTGTCCTGTCTTAACTATTAATATGGTGGCCTATGCCCAGCAGTGGATGTCATTTTTTCTTTCATAAGAACCTTCCGCTGTCATTAGTGAGCACAACAAAAGAAGAATTAGTGAAATCGGTCCACCCGTTCCGGGGTTATGGAATGACAACGAAAAGTGGCTTTGATTTTTATATTACAACTAGCTGTCCCGGCAAACATTTGTTTTGCCGTAATTAGTTACCCCGTGTATTGGAAGAAATACAACTGGTAGAAGTTTAAAAAGTAGATAGTAGCCGATTCTCAGACCTACTAAATACGCATATAAAATTTGGTAAAAATCGGTCAAGCCGTTTCGGAGGAGTATGGCAACGAAAACTGTGACACGAGAATTTTATATATTAGATAGATTACAGGTATACAGGATGATGCGGTAATAACGAAGGTACATAATTATTTACTGTGTGATTACGGCGAATATAATATATTTTGTCACCACCCCAGCCTAACATTTTCTGTGGTAGGGGTCGTAAGAGACGACCGAGGGAACTCCGGAGGACGGGCAGCAGCGCTCTCTGTGAGTTAAACCACAACACCACTACGATCGCCAACCGGCCTGCCAAGCGTGGTGATTATTGGCATTTCCCCACAAATTAACATAGTAATAATTGGGAAAGGCCCCTCGTCCACCAGTGGCCGTCACGTGATAGGTACAGAATTAGGTCTATTTTATGGCCCAAGCATGCGCGTCAAAAAAGTTGCGACATAAAGTAGACGCGATGTGATTGGCTGTTATGTCACACTTCGTGCTGCTTAGCACGTTTCAACCAATCGCAACGCATTATATGTCTTGTCATTTCTTTCTTCGAGCGCTTTGCTACAGTCTTTTTTTTAATACGACGAACCAATTTGACAGTACCCATTCACTCTTTGCAATCAAGTAAGACTATATTTCACGAGATGAGGATCTATAACGTTGTTGTATTCATTTTCAGTTTAATTTACATAGGGCTCATCCCCTGTAACGTTGGATTAAATACGCTTGGTAAACCGTGGGCATTTGCTTATTAAGCAAGTGCCTCTGCCTATCCCGCTTTGAGATTAATAGGCGTGTATTTTTTATTTTTTTGTAATAAAGTGTCATATTCTATGCATAGATGCTGTCAAATAATAACTATTTAATTGCAAATTTTAAAAATCCCCCGATTTTAAATGTTTGTATCCTGCCCTTTCATTTTAAGGGTACAGGCAAAGAATAGGGAATGTCCAAATGAGTTGATTTTCATAAATACTCATTCAAAAGTTTGAAAGTCATGGACATCATTCCTAGTTTTTTTCCTTTCAACCAAAAACAAAACCGCCTTTTTTGCACTATCTAGTTGTTTTCTTTAAAAGTTAATGATTCGGCATGAAACTGGAGTTCGAGGAGAGAAAATTTAGTTCTGAATTTAATTTAATTCATTTAATAAGAAAATTGTAAGATTGTTTAGGATAAGACGTCCTTTGACCAATCTATACTAATGTTATAAATGCGAAAGTAACTGTCTGTCTGTCTCACTTTCACGCCAAAAGTACCGGACGCAACTTCAAACGAAATTTCGCATACAGTCATCTCACAGATGAATCGTGATTCATTCACTAGTAATTTATAATAAGTTACCTACACACATCAAAAGTGTCTAGGGATCAAGTACATTTTAGAAGAATGCAATCAATAATATATTTTACAAAAACTGAATTCATTCATAATTTATTCAAAATGTGGTGATAAGTCATACAGGCATGGGGAATTAGGTAGGAGACCAATATAGAAGATTAGATTTGATTTTAATAATATAGATTTTTTAGAGCTAAAAATGTTATATATATATATATATACCTTAGATCCCTCCTAATATTTTACACAATGTATTGGGAGACATACATGTTTAACATTTACATTTAAAAAGATTTTATTACTACTCCATTCGATTTACAAACTAGCGGACCGGAGAAGCGTTATAAGAATATTGACTCGGAACTAATATTTTATTTTCATTATTTTTTTCGTCTCTTAACATAAACAAACTTAACAGTAGACGAAAGGATTATTTTTTGTACGTACACTACGATCTAATTTCAAAATAACTTTAATGTAATAAATTGAATTAAAAGATCGTATTTGTGTATGCAAAAGCCTTCATGAAAATAAAACACCTGCAATAAAATGAAAGGTATTTAGGTTCATCGTGTACAAAATGAACACGGCGGTAGTACGTTGCTTCACAATTATCGGGAATTCCAACCCCATTGTTCTATCCCGGACTATTGAGAAGCTTTCAACATAAAGCTGCCTTGGTAAACTCACCCTTAACATCACAGTTTTAAGTAATATATTCGCATTGGACGCCTCGAATCACAGGACAGACAGAAGCCAGAAATTCCTTTAATATTCTGTAACAAAATGATCGAGACATTTGATTGGGCAAAATAAATTACACAGAAGATATGCATTTTTACGGATGTAATGTTTTTGTTAATTTTGTACGGCTCTCATTAAATTTGTACCTACCTACATACTACCGTATTTTCGAATGACTTTTGTAGGTATGAAAAAAATATATGGAGATCAGATTTTGTGGGAGTCATCACGGACCAATTTGACAGATCCCATTCGTACAATTTTGTGCTCTGCTGCAGTCAAAATAGAGTATATTTTACCAGATAAAGTTCTTTAACAGTGTGTATTCCATTGTCAGTTTAATTTACACAGGACTAAAGTATCATACTGTACGCATAGGAACTATCTAATTTGTCCTTCGAATAAAAAAAATTACTAATGTACATTGTTAACACGTTCGTGGACACTCAATTTAACACTTAAAAATATGAGTCTATGCATACATACACTTCACGCCTGTCTCCCAGAGGGGTAGGCAGAGACTATAGATCTCCATTTGTCATGTTCCTGACATACCCCTTTCGCTTCAGCTACATTCTTCTCAGAAGTCCATGCATGTTTAAAAAAATATCTCTGTTTATTGATATAATTAGCAATCAACGGAGTCTTCCCTGCAAGTAGCCAAAGACATTTGGCTGGGAATGGCTCACAATTTCCCTCTATTTTTTTTATATAACATGTAATATTTACACATCAAAAGTGTCTAGGGATCAAGTACATTTTAGAAGATTGCAATCAGGAATATATTTAACAAAAACTGAATTCATTCATAATTTATTCAAAATGTGGTGATAAGTCATTGATACAGGCATGGGTAATTAGGTAGGAAACCAATCCAGAAAATTAGATTTGATTGAAATAAATTAGATTTTTTTTACAGCTAAAAATGTTCTTGATACCTAGACACTTTTGATGTGTGTACTTAGAAATGTACTTATTTCAATGTTATGTACCTTTGTGTATCTAGCTTAATCGACTACTGGTAGATAACAAAGGAATTTAAATGGACTTGTGACATTTGCTGAGTATTTGCGTGAGTGTGTGTAAGTGTGTGTGTGTGTGTGTGTGTATGTGTGCTCGTATTTGGGTGTGTGTGTACGTTATTACATGTGTGTCTGACATTCTCTAACCAGAGGTGATATCAAGTAAAATTAATTAAAATGTATTTTTACTTTATAAACATTATTTTCATTGTTATTTTTTTAAATATTCACTTTTTAACCATTATTATGCAAACATTAGCTTGGCAGTGTAGTAATTTTGATGAACAGTTTAATATTTTCCCTACAAAGGCACACCGCGCGTCAAAGCTTTAAGGGTAATACAGAAATTGAAATTCCCGTTCGAATGGGTGCATTGCATACATATTTGAGTTTCACAATCTGTTTGTAGGGTTTTACTGTATGAAAGTTAGTGTATGTGTTTATTAGTATATGTATTTGGTAGGTTAGAGTTGGAATTTGTAGTTATATTTTAATAATTTTGTTTTGCAAAATAAATGAAAAAGCTCTGCGCATGTTTGTTGACTCGCTTTTGAACGAACCTAGTTAGTACCACATAAAATGTACATATACAGGGTGGGGCCTGCAACAGAAGCGAAAACTTTGAGAATAAAACATTTTCAATTATGACTACTCATATCCATAGTGTTAGACACATACTTTGCCCAAAGAGAGAGAGAGAGAGAGAGAGAGTAAAGAGAGAGAGACCTCTTTTAAGAAAAGGGGTCTTCCCTATCAAAATTTCTCACACAAGCTATGGACGTTCTTTTCTTTTCAAAACGCTCTTCACTGATATTTAGTCGATATCACGATAAAATCGCAACGTGTCACTAACATTGATTACAGATATTTTGTTTAAACTCAATTTATTCCGAAAAACGTACTCTGAAGTGTCCGGAACACATCAGACTAAAAAATACACTTCACGCCTTCTAATCCCAAAGCCCAATTCCACCTAGGCCTACCCCGCCTAGGTGATATACGCTTGTTGAACCGTGGGCATTTGCTTAGCGATCTTCAGTCTCAAGCGTATTTAACCCAACGTGATAGGCCATCGCCGCTGTAGGGTTCACACACGGTGTGGTGTGCGGGTTTAGATCAGGGTAACTTCCAGTAGCCGGACTCAAGTCAAGTATCCGACCAACTGGACCACACAGGCTCTTATGAATATTCTAATACTAACTTAAAGCGTCGAATTAATTAATGTACAGTAGATTTTTTGCTAGTGTTACCAGTCCCACCCTGTATATACATCACGCTCGTTTCCCAAAAGGATATACGCGATAGTTAGTACCTACACAGTCTGATAATAACAGAATGACTAAAACTGCATATAAAAATGACACCAAATGTATTTCCACCATTACACGGCGTATAAGGCGATATAAGATAATAAAAGGGTGATACAGAAAGGTTTATTGGGCGATGGGCTGCTCCCCTAACACTTATACATAAACACCCGTATCATTTTGTCGTCTAAACTCTAACTGTCAGGTTAAAAGTGATGTAGGTGTGTCTCTTAGGATCTGTCCACCCCATTAGGTTAGGGATTACGGACTTGTAGGTATGTAGAAATACTTTACTGTTAGTTAAGTATGGTTTTCAATTTTAAAGCGACTTCAATAAGGAGTTTTTGTCAATTCGACCGTATAATTATGTATGCAGTTGTATGTTTCTTGTTTTGTTTTAAAAATCTTTATACCACAATTTTAACAAATGGCAGACTTAATGCTGTTGCATTTTCTACTAGTTAACCCAAGTTGTGGTAATTCCATAGTAATCTATATATAATTATAAAGCTGAAGAGTTTGTTTGTTTGAACGCTGATGGCTTAACATCAGGCAGCGATATGGTCCACAATGGAGCACACTTGTTCATTAGGTACCTATTCACCCGCGACTTGAAGACCTTCAGACTGTACTGCGCAGGAAACACAGACTCCGCAAGTCATTCCACATCCTGGCGGTTCGCACTATGAAGGTAGACGCAAACCGTTTGGTTCGCGTAAACGGTAAATCCACTTGGTATGGACGACGTTTTTCCGTATTTGTAAAGTGTTTTTTTATTTCACGTAAAACACGGGCGCAGGATAAATGGTATAATCCGCGGGTATCGCCGCGAGGCACAGCTAGTGAGCCGAAATATTAATTAAAGCTTTTATTTATTGTTTATTTTATTTATAAAAAAATGCAGCGAAACGATTGTGTACAGTTTTAACAGAGCAGTGATTTCTGTATTATGCGCAAACAAAATATACAATAAATAAATAGAACATTAAATTGTTTGATTTTACAGGTAGGTACAACAGAAATCATATTTTAAAAAAAAAATATGCTACGTGTTTCAATCGGGATCTAGATGCGAAAAGTCGAAAAGAAATCACAATGGCTATGCAATGCGGTAGAAACCTCATGAACTGATGGTGCTAGTAACGATGAAACGGCCCCTGACGTACAAACAATACACACATCTGTCAAAACATATACATAAATTCATCAGATGAGGCGGTGAATCTCAAAAAGTAGTTACTTTTTATAAAGTAAGTACTTTTTTAGCAAGTGCCTCTGCCTGCCCCTCTTTGGGATTAAAGGCGTGAAGTGTATTTATTTTTTTTTTATTTTATAAGTACTTTTTGATACTAAAATCTATAACGACGATGTCACGTCGGGTTAAATACGCTTAGTGAACCGTGGGCATTTACTTAGCAAGTGCCTCTGCCTACCCATCTTTGGCATCAAAAGGCGTGAAGTGTATATCTTTCATTAATTATTAACATAAAGATATACAGTAGCATAACACAAAGCTTGATGAAAGATATTTATGACTTTAAAAATAAAAGTAAACATCTCATCACATTATCAGTTTTTATGACACTTCAAACGTCACTAAAACATTAATAAGGTAGAGTAGTCATATTGTGACAAGTAAATTTTTTTTATACACTCCACGCTTTTTAATCCCGAAGCGGAGTAGGTAGAGGTACTTGCCATGCAAGTACCCACGGTTCACTAAGCGTATTTAACGCGTACGTCGCACAGTAGCAGCACTATTGGCTACGTGCGCGATGGTGGCGACGCGTAGCGTTTACAACTTTTGCGGAAGCTGTCATATAATAACAATGTAAACATTGTTAGTTTTCTTTGCAAATATAAATAAAACCAAAGACTAAAATAGTATTATGACAATATTTCAGTGAAATTTATTCAATAGTTTGTAAAATTAATATAATAATAAAAACCGGGTTTGAAACTACCTACTACACATAATATTAGTTTCCGACCACAAACTGAGATAAAAGGCAATCAATTAGTATTAGAGCCGAGAATGTAAGAACGCAACACGTTAAAAAGTTAACAACGCAACAACAGTCATGGCCCATTTCTTTGCTTTGATTTTGCACTGCAATCAACACTTTTGACAGCTGATCATCCGCACTTGTTTCCAATTTCTGCCGTGTTGTGCGCTGCGGTCGTTATCTGTCTGCCACTACTCGCTTTGCACATAGCCAATACCACTAAAGGCATTAAAAAAATGTTTATTTAATACACCATAGTGAACCCACATACGTTATGTTTTTTCTCATTGGTACCCTAAAAACAGTAATTCATCACTAATAGCTAAATAGCGTGTGTGATACAAGAATATGTATGTACCTATATGTAGAAATGTAACTTGTGTTCAAAACCATAATACATTAACATGAAACAGACAATTTGGGGAACATATTATCGCGTGCTACGATTCATTAGTTATGTATAACTGGGACAAGATTTTGAATATTTTATTATGTTATTACTAGCCTATTGGATCCCACTGCAGGGCAAAGGCCTCTCTTCCCTTTCTCCACTCTTTCCGATTCTGCGCTGGCCTCTGCGATCTCGTCGCACCATCTCTTTCTTGAGCAGCTTCGTTGTCTTTTGTCTGTTAACTCGTTTGACATGTCTAGTCTAGGCTGGTAGTGTTGTACACTACTGGGAAGATCCTATTATTTTTTTAAGATTATTATTATATTTTAATGATATATCGCATGGTTAGAACAAAAAGGACCCAATACGAAACATGCCGATTTTGTAATTTAAGTTTTGTATCTTTTATGTTAAGGTTCAATTTCATATAATAACACATTTAGTTTTGTGTCACTTTTTTTCTAACTGTGCGATATATATATATATATTTATTAGCCTTCTGAATCCTACTGCAGGGCAAAGGCCTCTCTTCCTTTTCTGCACTTACTGCGATTTCGAGCGGTCATCCACCAAGCGTCATCCTGGCGGATGATGTCATCGCGCCATCTCTTTCGGGGGCGCCCACGTAATCTCTTGCCGTTTGTTGGGATCCAGGTCATCACCTTGTTTGCCCAACGATCCGGAGACATACGAGCAACATTGCCAGCCCAATCCCATTTTAGTTGCGCCACTTTCCGCGCTACATATTAATATTAATTAAGATTATTCTTGAATCGATCTATGTGATGCATTCCTCCCCGAATTCTAACCTCGTAAGAGAATACAAATAACACATTAATTTAGTAGAAAGCCTCTCAGAGACGGGTGATTCCCATTTGTTGACAACAAGACGTTATTGAACCACAGCAGTTTGTTCGTCCTTTTCCTTCTCCAGGAAAAGTGGGAAAGAGAAACCTGTTCTATAGAACAAATGAGAATTACCCCTCAGCATTCTCACACTGCTACAACTATTCCGGAATTACACCAAAAAATAAAATTCATAAAATGAAAAATTGTGACGCCGTTTTTCTTTTTTTTTTTTCAAACAGTGAAAATTCCTTCGCTTCCGTCACCCAAGCCCGCGGCCTTCTGCCCTGAACATTAATTCGCACGCTGGCGCCACGTACACCGGCCCTTAGCCGCCGGATGGTCACGTACCGACAGATTTATGGCATTAATTGACCTGGCGGCCGGATTTCTATGTAAAATCGCCGTTGGCCTTATTCACGTTTTTCCTGCGAGTATTCATCATATAAAACTCATGTTATACGCTGAGCGTGCTGCTTTTTTATCGTCACAATGTATAGTTTTTTTTAAACCCTTAATGAAACAAAGGCATTATATTGCCACTTGACCAACACATACTTTGAACCACCAGTTTCTATAGTCCGATTAGTTAATCGAACCACCCGGAAAAAAAGTTCATGTAGTCCGATCGGTAAGACAGAGGCAGTCGGACTACGTGGCCAGTGGGGACAATTGTCCTTTTGCACTAAGTAAAAACGTTTGCCGAGTCAGCCAATAATTACTATAACAATTACGTCCACGGCGTAGACGCAACGAAGTTGTTGAACAACACGAAATGTAAATTACGCAATGGACATAAAAATGTCAATATAATCGACAATTTGTCAGGCAGACATTAGACGATACGTTTTGATCTCAGTTTTACCGCAGTCATGATTGTGATTGACGGATTTCCTATCGTCTAATATAGTGAATGATGTTTGAATTGAGTATGACTATACTATAACTTGAACACGAAGAGAACTACATTGTTTGTGGCAGAATTGTCGGCTTTAAAGCTGAACATAAGAGCCAAGAAAGGAAAAAAAAAATATGTTTGAATTAGTATTAGTAGTCATTCCATAAATCATGACTGATTGAATTGAATGACGCTTGCATGAGCGTCTAATGTCTGCTTCACGTTTATTAAACAGGCACGACGATCGTGTGTGAATATGTCTCCAGAGATAGCTTTTTGAAGTTAACAGACTGGGAAACAAACCAGGCAGTATAAAAAAATTAAAAAAAAAGACAGACTTGCTCCCCAACGAGCGCACTGTCGAAAGTTAGTGAGAGGGAGTTACCGCAAAAAGTGGTTCCAGTAAGAAATAATATTAAAGCAGAGTGGGGACCGATAAATCATGACGTTATAAGGACGGTTACATACATTGGTGTCGGTAAGGTAAGTTTTTGCTGGTTCTGTGATACGTAAAAAGCATTGAAACTGGTTTATTTTCTTTTGTAATAAACGGCAAAAAAATCGACCTTCTGTATATTTGGTACGCAAAAAGGATGGACTGGATATTTGATCGTATTTTTGTGAGAGATCATCACGCAAATCATCCATACATAGGTATGCCCCGGCTTCACGCGAGTGCAATGTTTACTGTTTCTAAATGTTTAGTTATCGATAGACTGCGACAATGATACAAAATATAATATTATCATATTAATGTACAAGAAGAATTCAATACTTCACTAATGGCAAAAGGGGCCAAAGAACCGAGTCTACAAGAAAAGAAAATAAATCTGTAGACACTTAACAATTCGCGTAGACTTATATATAATATTGATTAAAATATTGAAGGAACGCAAAATTCGCACTTGGTTGTCTTTTGTAAAGGCAACTAGGTACATAAGTGTCGAATAATCTCGACACAACAATCGAGTCGAACAATCGAGAGATTTTTGAATCGTCGGAATACAGTCGGCAAAGAATTTGGGGCCTAAGTCTACTACACCCTGGTAGTTGCATCGCTCTGGCATTGTAGCGGGAAACGATGTGCATTGCTGATTTCGTTACTTTAATTTCACTGTCGTCCGTAGCAAAACAGCGATGCACTTCGAGGGTATAGCAGACTTGGTCCGCTGTAAGGTTGAAACCAATGTGAATGCCATTACACAAGAAGGTAAATTTTACTTGTCACAATAAAACAACAAACTAGTGGACGCCCCGCGATTTCATTCGCCTAGTTTAATAGTACCTGCATCCCAAATTTCAAGCGTCTAACTTGAGCGGTTTACATTTTTTATACAAAAGTATTTTTCCGTTAATTCCCGTTCATGTGGGAGTTTCTGGAACTCCTTTCTTAGTGCACCCCTACGGTACCTAAGCTACGTCCGTTCCAAATTTTAAGTGCCTACGTTTTGCTGTTAGCTGTCAGTCAGCTTTTCCTTTTATATATTACTAGTGGACTCGACATACGTTATCCTGTCTTAACTATTAATATGAATATAAAATTAGTATAACCTCTAGGGTGACCTGTGCCCAGCAGTGGATGTCACGAAATACAGACTATCCTATCTCTCAAATTGGACGACATTACATGTAAATGCCAACTTTTGTGAATATCGGTAGCCTTGGTGAAGAGTTCATTGGGAACAAACATCATGACACTGGATTTTTATA
>SJJU01009362.1:0-25274 GCA_012932125.1 Conopomorpha cramerella | reverse complement strand
GAGAACGAGGGGGCCAGGTACAGGGTGTTTTGTTTACTTTTATTTATACAGCATGATTTAAATTAGTCGCGTAGCCCTCTTCATAGAAAAAAACTAATAGTGGCTGCTTCCATGCCTCTATTTGGCGTTGTACTGCTGGTCTCAGGCCGTGCCATTGTCAACCATCTTGTATACAGTATTTATTGTACAGGGTGTTTTATTTTCTGTATAATCAGGAAGATAGGTACGTACAGTAATTCGGTTATTTCGTCCGGTGGTTAATGCAAAATATACTTTATTTCGTGGTGTTAAAGTAACAAATCTATTTAGCAACTGTCATAATAGGTTCGACATTGAAACGGCCCTTATTCCGTACATATGAAGGTTCACTTTTCTTTAGCACGGAACTAAGTTTACTGATCAACTGAGACTTGACCGAAATACCTTTAACCCTTAACTGCATAGAATGTAGTACACACATCAAAAGTGTCTAGGGATCAAGAACGTTTTTAGCTCTAAAAAAATCTAATTTATTTAAATAATCTGGATTTGTCTCCTACCTAATTCCCCATGCATGTATCAATGACTTATTACCACATTTTGAATATATTCTTGATTGCAATATTCTAAAATGTTCTTGATCCCTAGACACTTTTGATGTGTGTATTATACATATTAACCTTCCTCGAGAATCACTTTATCTACTAAAGGAAACCGCATGAAAATCCGTTGCGTAGTTGTTAAAGATCTAAGCATACATAGGGACAGACAGCGGGAGGCGACTTTGTTTTATACTATGTATTGATACAGTCTTCAGTTGCGTAGTTGTTAAAGATCTAAGCATACATAGGGACAGACAGCGGGAGGTGACTTTGTTTTATACTATGTATTGATACAGTCTTCCGTTGCGTAGTTGTTAAAGATCTAAGCATACATAGGGACAGACAGCGGGAGACGACTTTGTTTTATACTATGTATTGATACAGTCTTCCGTCGCGTAGTTGTTAAAGATCTAAGCATACATAGGGGACAGACAGCGGGAGGCGACTTTGTTTTATACTATGTATTGATACAGTCTTCCGTTGCGTAGTTGTTAAAGATCTAAGCATACATAGGGGCAGACAGCGGGAGGCGACTTTGTTTTATACTATGTATTGATACAGTCTTCCGTTGCGTAGTTGTTAAAGATCTAAGCATACATAGGGACAGACAGCGGGAGGGGACTTTGTTTTATACTATGTATTGATACAGTCTTCCGTTGCGTAGTTGTTAAAGATCTAAGCATACATAGGGACAGCCAGCGGGAGGCGACTTTGTTTTATACTATGTATTGATACAGTCTTCCGTTGCGTAGTTGTTAAAGATCTAAGCATACATAGGGACAGACAGCGGGAGGCGACTTTGTCTTTATACTGTGTATTGATTTCAGAGCCAGGACGTACTCCGTGTACAAGATGTACGGACGTTTCTCATCGGAAGACCTCTACCGGGAGCTGGTCCAGTACAAGGTGACGCATATGGTGTTGGAATTGTCACATTGCTACGGGAAGAGCTCGTAAGTTTCCATCCATTATACAGGGTTACTTGTAACTCGACGTATTCCTGGTATGGGGTGATAGAGGAGTTAAAATGCAATAAAATAAACCTCCATATGTATGGTCGGAAATTAATGGTTCTTGAGATATTAACTTTTTTGAATATTTTCTAGAAATTCCCAGAATCTTGCATGAAAAAGTTTGTAAAATAAAAACCATGAGTTATTTACTGGGATTCTTTATTTATTTATTAATTGTAAACTCACGTTTAACTATACTAACTATAAAAACCCAAAATAAAACAACCAAACTTAATAAAATCAATGGAAATAAAATTTTATTTTTTAAAACTTTGTGCTTATATGAGAAAACATATGGTCTACATAAAAAAAAATATATGACATCAATCGTACAAATTACTAAAAAAACATCGACGTTTTATCCGCTTTCTAAAAAGATATAATTATCAATATTTATGTCAATATGTATGATTAATAACGTAATTTAAAAAATTCAGGAATACGTCGAGTTACAAGTAACCCTGTATATAACAATAAGGGTAACAGCAAATAGCCGAAACGCACTAATTTCGATACAATTAATAACCAAAATAAAATATACGTTACATATAAAACTATACAACAAACAAAACAAAATTAAATAGTAGCATTCCTTGTTATCATCTCTCTTGCTATCATCCTTAGTATCATCATCATAATATATATTTGAAAATAAAACTTACTTTTAGTAGAATTATTCCACTCTCTTTAATGTCCAGTACGGAGTGAAAGCACTCCGCCAAAACCCCACCATCAAGATTTAAATTCCTAATATAAAAAAACAACGCTTCGCCAAAATTTTAGGCCGGACATTCGCCACCTTAAAATATTGTTACTTATTCCAAAACGTTAACATTCAAGGGGTCGGTGCTTGAATATTCATCCACAGTACATAGACTCAGCATACATATCAAACGAAAATGTCTTTGGTGGCGACAAAGAGAGGCGGCAGAGTGCTATTAAATGTACCTTGGATTGAGTACAACATCAAGAGCAGAACCTGCTTATTAACGCTTTTAACCATGACCTTGAATATTTGGATTAGGTGATCTACAGTTAACGGTACCAAATATTGCAATATTTCCAGAATCTAAGCAGAATTACTGATGCGTCAATATAATTGAAGATGGATTTATTTTTGCGTCCTGCAAACTATGTGGCTAGTTCTAAAGCTAATATTGTTGATAACAATGTGTAACTAATTCGTATGTATATTTTTACATTCCCTTGACGTATGCAAAATACAGAATAGTGTGGTGGAGTAAGTCACAAATGTGCAACATTGCTTATTCTTAACTAATGGACGCCCCGCGATTACATTCGCGTAGTATCAGTATTTCATACATGCTATAACACCCTCTACATAGCGACGCGTCCTACAGCATCTGGGTAAAAAGTATCCTATGTCCGTCTCCCCGTTCTAAGCTACTTCCCCACCAATTTTGAACCAAATCGGTTCAGCCGTTCTAGTTAGTTTATTAGTTCGTTAGTTTATTCTACAGTATTTCATAGAAACTATAACATCCTCTACACAACGCCACGTCAGACGGGGTAAAAAGTATTGTATCCTTCTCCTGGCTCTAAACTACCTCCCTGACAATTTTCAGCTAAATTGGTTCAGCCGTTCTTGAGATATAAGTGGAGTAACGAACACGACTTTCTTTTATATATAAAGATATAGGTAGATTTTTCGGTAACGCAGGTTCCCGTGAGAATTTTACAGTATCGCGTTGGAAGTAAGCTTTCCGTTCAATAAAGTACCTGCATAACAATTTTCAATCAACTATCTTACGCGGTTTATGTTTATCTTCATACATTTTTTTGCCGCTAAACCCCGTTCCCGTTGGAATTTTGCTATATCCTTTTGCAACTAAGCTTTAAGTGTACTAAGGGACCTGCATCCCTAATTTGAAGCATCTAACTTCAGCCTTTTAGATTTTTCATACAAAATAATTTTCCCGTTTATTTCCGTTCCCGTGGGAATTTCGCTAATTCCTTTCTTAGTGCACCCCTACGGTACCAAAGCTACGTCCGTACCAAATTTCAAGTTACTACGTTTCGCCGTTTGGGCTGTGAGATGATATGTCAGTCAGCTTTTCCTTTTATACCTCTATATACGTAATTAGATGATGTTAAACGTTACTTTAAAAAAAGTTAACAGTACAGTACCCAGTTAAAATAAACAAAATGCGTTTCGGTTCTTTTCTATTATTTTTTCTATTCAGCATCATATCATTATTTATTTAGGCATATATCAATTAAATTTACTGAGATACTTGTATAAAAATATCATTCCTTACGCAAAATAATCTAACAACATTATTCAGTATTTTTTGGGTACGCATTTGAAACAGAATAGTCGTACAGATTTCTAACGAGTGTCCCTCCTTTTGTACTTCAGAGACATGACGATTACCTATATAATAAAAATCGAGGAACAGTACAAAATTAAAAAGCACAGAAATAGACGACCAAAAGTGATTGAGTCCAGACTTTCCTAGCTAGTTTCGTTATACATGTAATAACGTCTTATTAGTAATTTAGATCATGGCCTAAAATAATATAAAATCTATCCTGATTTCGATAGAATGAAAATCCCCGACATGCTGCGATGTAACAACGCTTAGATCAAGAATGGCGAAGAGTCCTTGGCTGAACAAAAAAATCTCTTTACAAAGTTTAGTACAAAGAAAGTTCAGCTTTAAATACGTCAGGGCAAGATAAGTCAAATATCGATAGCAGTGAGTTCAGAGCCGACCAAGTTTAACTTAAGCGAAACTGTAGATCGAATCGAAATGCTGAAACCGAAGTTGCTCTGCTTTACGTCCTACAGCTGAAAGTGGTGCTTTTACCTCGCTCTTGAAGTTCCAAAGCGTTGAAGAACACCAACAATGCTCGCGCGTACCATTTGCAAAGAACCTTCGGATACGATACCTTACGTTTTAGAATACTTTAAAAAAAATCACCAGAATTGCTTCCATTGCTTAGACACGAATAAGAATTCATCGCATATGTTTATTATTACCTAATTATCTATTTTGAATAAGTATACCTTAGTACGAATATGGTTCAGATTAAATCCAACACAATCCCTAGAGCAGTAAGCAGCAACGGAATGAAAACAAGTCATATGAAATTCATGAATGCCCTAGGCGTTTGAGACAGGGTAACATTGGAATTATCATAACATTATAGCTAGAGACAATGCGACGCGGGTCGTGCCAAGTGTCCGCCATGCATTAAGTTAAAAGAAAGCCACCCGGCGAGCCTAATCCACCTTTTGATTTATGAACCAAAAGGGTCCTTGAGAGATAATTTAAAATTTAAAATCGCTAAGGGACAACATTCCGACCTGGAGCGGCGCATAAAAGCTTGGCTTGTGCCGCCCACAGTCGGTATCCAGGCAACGATTTAAAACCGTCACTCCACACCAGTATCTGGAACATTCTACTCGTGACTTTTTGTGAAATATTAGCTCGACTCACGAGTTTTATAAACCGTTTGCGTTCGACCGCAAAATGTCGTTCAGCAACCTCCACCGTTCAATGGTAAATCAATTCATTGTGAACGCTGTTTTAGATGACCATGACTGTATTCATAGACGGGATACACAATTTTAAATAAAAAAAAAATAAATACACTTCACGCCTTTAATCCCAAAGAGGGGTAGGCAGAGGCACTTGCTAAAGCAAGTACCCACGGTTCACCGAGCGTATTTAACCCAACGTGACAGGGGGTGAGCCCATCGCCGTTATAGGGTTCACACACCTTGTGGTGTGCGGGTTTCATCACGATGTTGTCCTTCACACAATTTTAATTGCTTTTAATGTTACAGTACATTGAAAAAAATCGTTTCCTGCTCTGCGGCAGTACGTTGTACAGTGGCTGTATAAGGCAAAATATATCACATATATACAAAAGGGAATATAACATCCTGTTTTATTACTAATAATTTATTTGACCTGACCTGTACCAATGGCAAATGGGTCTGACTTGAAACCGTGTTGCCTCCGATTTGATATCCGAACTCGTAGTGTTTTGGATTTGTATCAATGGGATTTATTTATATGTACCTACACATTTACAAAGACATCTTGCGGTGAAGGTAAACATCGCGAGGATTATAATTACATCTGCCTATACCTTAAAGTGATAACAAGCGGGACTCGTATACATATAATATACTGTTACAATACATCTGTGTTAGCTCTACACTTCGGGCTTGTAGAGACATCACGTATCCGAAGGTTTGAGGTTACCCTCTTAATTAAAAAAGGAATATAGACTAAACAGACTGACCCCGGGCTCGACCACGAAACCAAGTGAATCTAGAGCTAGGATAAATTAGTCCTTATTTGTGTAAAATTTATTTATAACAGACAATGCGAGTGCAAAGCAGACTGTTGTGTCGGCGCCACACATAGCACCAAACCTTAATTCCATATTTTACTACAAGGAGTACTGGCCAGTGTCAGTCAGTCCAAAACCAAATCTTCGAATTGGCATATTGGAACCAATAGACCCAATGTCAATCAATCATAACAAAGTGAATTCCAAAGAAACGCTCAGCTAGCACCGCGTATGCGCAGCAATTAGTGCTAATCTATAAACTACGTCGTCGCCCAGAGGTCACGCCCAAACTTCAGTACAGGCTAAAGTATAAAGTGCCATAAATTAACATTATAATCAGGGCAAGTATCTCGAGATCTTTACAATGTGTACCTACTGCTATTATGTATTGAGCTCTGCCTTAGTCCGCGATAGTCATCAGTTGTTAATCTCTAAATAAATTACTAACCCGAAAATGAATGTCACGTTCGTAACTAAAATTACGGCTATGGGTAGGGTTCTGACATGGAAATGCTATTGATTTATTACCAGTTTAAACAGTTCACAGATCCTCAGACTATTTGTTTTAATTAGGATACTTACATTTTTTTTATTTTCCTGTATTCCGTAGATTAGATAGTACATTTCCTCTGTAACGATAGATGATTTACGTTTTACCACCGTAAAGTATTTTTTACGATGAGACCGAGGTAGGTATTTTCTTTTAAAATACTGTTTATTTATATTATAAAATCTAAAGTACTGAACCAATTTAGATAAAATTTTAAAGGGACCATCTTGAAAGTAAACCCTGTCGAAAGCAAAAAAAAAATTCAATATCGGTTCATAAACGACGAAGTTATCGGCGAACAAACATAAAAAAACCATATACGGTCGAATTGAGAACCTCCTCCTTCTTTTTTAAAGTCGGTTAAAAATTGTCTTGGTTTCGCCGCGGAAGTGTTAAAAAACTGTGAAATATAAAGATGTGCACTTCATAGTTCATTCATTGACGTTTTAATGCATAAAAACGATAGCCATGGAGTTTTGGGTTAAAATTATAAGCAAACTACGTAATCGATCGCTCGGATCTGTCTCTCCAAGGAAACCTTCGAACAGACTTACAAACTTAAACAATACTTTGTTAGTTTAGGCTACGAAACCATTATGTAATGGGGCTTAATGTATCGTAGAGGATCACTGGTCATTCCAATAGGATTATCGGTACAAGGGTTCAGAATAATCTAACTATACATACACGTATGAGTATTAAACGGTTTTAATCTATTTGTTAATCAACAGGCCGCTGATTCCCTTTAAACTAACGACTTATAGTTTCTTCGGTGATCTCTAATAAAGGACGAAGTGTTTCGTCCATTTTTATTATTTAATATTTCTTTAACTTATTCACAAAAAAATAACGGCGTGCAAGTTAAATACGGGTACATATAAGTAATGCTATAACTAACAGGGTATGTGTGTAGATTATGTTCGTGGTTGTTTACCATGATGACATAAATGTATTTCGTATTATCTTTACTTTAGTCAAATAACTCGAAATGACACTTGTTATGTGGTTTATCCATTACTCAATATACGTACCTTCTTATGGTGAAATTGAATATATTTTTTCTATGTCTCTCGTCGTAACAAAACAAAACACTCGAACACTAACAATAATGAGCAGCAGAGATCTAAATTTTATCGGGCTTTTTGTCAACAAATAGTGCTTGACACAATAAATTCGCTTATCGATATAACTAATGACTCCCCTTAGCTTTATAAGCCGATATCTGTTTATTAGAGAGATTAGAGATTCATTGATTGGTGTTGTTCAACGTTCCTGTCGCCTTCTGTCGATAGATGTTTCACAATTATCGTACAATGACAGCAACGTTGCTTAGCTAATTAATCGCAAACACATGTTTGTAAGTTAGGTGGTTAATGTTTAGATTTAACTAGGATGATGGATAACTTATTCCTGTTGATAAAACATTGCATGGTAACTACCATGGCAAAGGAATTAAAACTGTATTTACATAACAAAAAACTACATGTATCCCGACAGTGTTACCCGCAGTTTATCCCGTCCCCGTGGAAAATTCGGGATATAATATACCCTATTTGGTGATGTTGTTGAGATGTTATTTTCGATGAAAAAATATTGTATTAATTGTATAACAAATAACCTAACATAAAAACTTCCGCGTTGTAATATAAGTATGAAATAGGATGGGTAGGATCTTTTAAAAAAATAGACAGTGACAGATAAGTGAAAAGTGAAAAACTGTCGTAGTCATATCAAATTTCTGCAACTTTACATGACCAGGAAATACAAAAGTTCTTAAATATGTAATATAGTTTTGTTAGGAGTCAGGTAGAAAAAATATCGCATGTAGTGTGTTACATACCTAATACAATGGAATATATTCGTAATAATTCAAATATGCAGAAAGATTCTTCATAATACTTATTCTTATTATTCATGGTACACCCCACTTGGCCCACGTAACTCAAATGCAATATGACAGTTTCTAAATTATTATTCAAAAAGTTATCTCACGGCACCGTGGCGAGGCGTTGATTTAGAAAAAATAATAGAAAAGTGAAAAAAAAGTCAACGTGAGACATTTACGAAAAATTTGACTGCAAGTCTTTCGAAGTCACAGAATTGTTAAACAGAGTTCAGTACTAAAAGTGATTTACATTCAGGATTTGAATAACGACCGTTTATAAATGAGAAACACATTTGACATTACGAAAATTTTTTATTGTGTGTCCCACTTGAAAAATTAGAATGCAGACAATATATCATCATCATATATATGCTTGGCTTAAATTAAAACCTGTATAGTCTAGATCTAGTCTTAGACGAACGATTTGTTAGATCGATCTGTCACATTGTTCGGTGTCCGGTAACATTATTTTACCGGATTTTCAACGATTGAAAAATAATAAATAATAATTGTTCATGAAATAACGAGTTCAAAAAAATAAATGAATGTATGATCTCCTACCCAGCTATTACTACATGAATATTTTTCGAAAAAAATATGTGTAAGGTAAGTGACACATAATTTACATGATACGAAGTGTCAAATTGTTCGTTGAACTAGTGAATAATATTACACCGTACATTCATATTTACTCCTTATAATCTACTTTTTCAATCATTCCAATATTCCGGAGCTGTAAGCTAGGAGTCGATAATACAACGCGGGGCAAGGCTGCACAAGGAAATACTCGACCTCACCACTTGTGGGGTGTCGATATCTCCAGAGGATTTGAACTATCTGAAAGAGTTCCCCCGACTTGCCAATGCTCCGGGATGTGGCTTTATATTTCTAACTGGGAGAATTTCCTGCAAGTTCCATTTAGAAACCTAATGACCAAAGCTGAGTACGAGAAGGAGCTTACAGTTGCAAGCAACCACAATAATGCTAAAAGCCCATGCAGTGTTGTAACTACCTCTTAGTGAATTATTACGCCTTTGTAGCACCTACTAGCTGCCTAATTCAGTAAGTACTTATGAGTATATTGTACTGTAACATTTGCCTATATTGTTTATTTCATGTAAGGAAATCCCTGTGTGGGGTATCTACCGAATATAATATTTAATAAACTTCGAGGATCTAGGTCGAATAGACTTATTAAATATTCTAGAAAGTGTGCACTTTCTTGAATTTGAATTGTGTTCACACTTGAATGCACTGCATTCTTCTTTTTTTCACACTTTGTGTGGCACTTGCCGCGAAAGTAAACATTATGGATTTGATTTTCAACATGAGGGAACCAACCAGTTATTTTACAAGATCTATTTTTCACACCCCTAAATGATAAGAGCGGTGCATCGTTAAGTAGTTATTTTAATACAAAAAATATAATACAAAAACATAACGTTTATCGAGTCCACAAGTTTTTCAATAAAATCGATGATATCCTACTAAGGTTATCAATCAACGCGAAAATTTAGATGGTTATTTAACTTGTTACTATTTAACGCCAAACTGAGAACCTACAATCGTTTATATACATCATAAGAATATACCTTCCTTCCTATACAATCAACATGTATATCTCACAACACTGCACCTATTGTTAACAGTACAAATTATTTGAAGTAGGTACAGAAGTAAGATATAACATTGGATAGTACTTCGTGAGATCGAACCAGTCGTCGATGCCTGGCTGTTACTGAGTGCCGATTTGTATATCTCCCATTGAGTTTGTAAAATCTGGAACAGTACAACTTCAGCGTTCCCAAGCTGCAGTAACGAATATCGAAGGACCGTGATAATATCAACTGTAGAGAGTTTGCGTTGTTGTTACCAGACAGCTAGACTGCGGTAAACGCTATAATTACACGAAACAATGTAGGAACTGTGTTTATCCTCGGGGACCTAAATGCGCGCCTAGGTGCACGTTTTGATAATGAACTTCCCATTGAAGCGGGCGGAGCGTTCGCAGAGAATGTTGTGAAACTGGCTACGGGCTGGATTAAGTACCTACGTCACCCCGCATTATGAAATATTCACCTAAATAAGGACTGGGAGTTAGGAATAGGGATATAGCTGGACAAGTTTAGTGAGTAACAATGTTCTTAGCTATTATATAAACGTTCCACTAACTAAACAAGGGGCTAACGTGTGAGAAACGCTTATTTGATATTATGTGTATGTAAAATACTGAGTAGTCATGAAGCCCTCTGATTTTAAGACCAATGAGTCCCTGGTATGATTCCGGGACATGTCCGTACATGTCCCAGTAGAACTTATTTTCACTGTGCGTAGATACAGTGAAAGAAAAAATTGTTCTGGAAATCTGCAAAAAGATATTGAATACACGTTTCACTAGCGGAAAATTCTGTTGTCCTGGAAACGTGGTATTCAAATTATATATCATTATTAAATTATAATTATATTCATTTGTAATAAATACCATATTGCAATCCCCAGCATAATGCTGAGCCGGCTGCCTTTTTGCATCATAAACTATTTATATTTGTTTTATTACTTTTAAATATGAATTATTTCTCTTTGTTATTATATTGTTGTAATTTGTTTTGTATTTTTCTTTTATTCTGTTGCGAATAAATCGTCTCTCTCTCTCTCTCTTTCTCATAATATAATTTCAGGAAGTGTTTTATAAATAAATTATAAATCACACATGGCCCAGAAAACTAATCTCAGCGTGCGTTATTGTACTCAGCTATTCAATTTCTCGGTGGCTATAGATACCAGTACGTGATCCTGTGTACATTGAAACCTTTATAAGCCTTGCGGGCGGTCGATAATGTATAAAATATTGGGGACATAAATGTGAGCTACGTAGGTGCGTGTGTCTCGTCGTCGACGGCGGAGACGGCGCGGTCCCACTTTAAAACATATTTCATATCCTCGCACTATCCCGGTGGGAAAGTTCGGGTATAACGTACGGTCGTACTGGAATGCTCGTGTAATCTTATACATGCACGTGCCCCGCATTTTCGGTATACGAATTGAGAGCGGTGCCGCGAATGCCGTGGATGCCGGCTATAAAGTTTGATTTCGAGTAGGGAACTTTGAGCACAGGCGAAGAGGGAAGTTTTTTTTTCGTTATTGAACCGTTTTGTGTAAAATACACAGGAGACGATTTGGGACTAGTGTTCGGGTGTGTGTAGGGTTGGGGCAGGGGATTCAATTCCCGCCTCCGGTATAATGTTTTACTTACGAGCTGATGCAACGATGTGCTCGTTTGTTATACGTAATAATATAATTAGAATATTATGTTTGTCAGTATTGATTAAATTACACACACTTTAACATCATTACAAGTAAGTCTATTGCGAGTATATATCCGACGGAACGGCATGCATACTACGGTATGATTTGAAATACGTAGGTACACATTATTCCAATTTAGGATAGGTAATCTATATATGAAAATGCCACGGGATGTATTAGATTTCAGAGCAGCGATTTGTATTCAAATCATAAATACGATGATACAGTACAGTAATTAAATCAATCTATTCCTTTAAAAAACGCAAAATTAATGCAAATTTGATTGATGAACAAAATCTTCCTTTTCGCAACACTTGCAAACAAACCGCTAAAATGAAATTCCATAAAAATAATTTTGTGTACAGTAGTTATTAACAATGCGGATATTAATTAGCATTGAAAAAAACGTAGCTTATATATCCAGGGGAAACAGTGGGAGAAACTAACAAATCTGTATCCGGTATGGATGGCTAGTCGGATGTGATTCGCAATTCATTTCGCATTACTTCACTAAACTAAGTTGCAAAAAATTCACTACTTCCTTTTAATCCCAAAGCGTCCATGCAAGCGCAAATGCCCACTGCTTAGCAAGTATATCTGTCTACCCGGCAAGCTAAGTCTACTTGCTAAGCAGTGGGCATTTGGTAGCCTTCACCTAGAGAATTTAACCCAACGTGACAGAGGGTGAGCCATCGTCATTGCATACTTAATGTTATACTGCATAAAACTCTCTATTATTAAATCCCATCCCTATGTATATACAATATTTTCAATAAATTATTACTTGCTATAAATGAGGGATTACAGAGGAAAATTGCCTGACCTAAATATCACCTTGGTATTGGATAAAAACTTTACGTGTACACAGTCGCGTTCTATATCTGATAATAAAATTCAAAATGTGAGTTATTTCTAAATATTAAAGAAAGAACTGTTATCGTATGATAAACTACCAATAAATTTCAATACTGGCTACACCCTTCATAATGTTTATTGCATGAATCTCTCTATTATTCGCCCGAAAATATACTTTCAAACTATGCTAAGTGGTATTTATTATGTACAATGAATCTCAACAACATTTTATTAAAATACCTATGAACATTATTCACTGGATGTACCCGGCTGTATAAGTTTTCCGCACGCACTTTTCCCGTTCGAAATTCGGAATAAAATATAAGTATTTACGAGTACAAGATTCCGATATTACTGTAAAGTTAAAATTTTAAAATATCTAAAGTGAAAATTTTACGTGAAACAAACATCCATTCAAACATTTAGATTTATAATATTAGATCGAAACCTAACAATTTTTCATCTTCACCCATCAATTACACTTACTGAACCTTTTATCTTGTTTTGTCAAAATTTTACATCGCCCATCTCATTACTTTCAACATACAGACGAAACACAATATTGTAAATTAAGCCAATCTGCGTGTTCTCTCAACAAATATTCAATGGATCGTATCGAAAAATCATTTGTTGTGTATAAAGGGGATCCCGCGCGGATTGTAGGAGGCCTTGAATACATTAGCAATAAAACCAGGTAATAATGTCGTGTATAAACAGTTTCGGTACACACAGTTTGTCTACTGAAACGACTATGTATGACAACGCAGCTCATAAAAGCTTAAGTAATGGTTTTGGCACGACTGTGCATAAAAACAAGTTTTTTTGTGAAGATAATGTAACGATTTTATATCTGTGCATCGGAAACATTTTATTTTTAATTTCCTATATAGGGATAACATGCTCCGGCTACAGCTCTAACAAATTCTAACTGGAACCTACAAGAACTACACTCGGGTGCAAGCAAATCGATTACGACGAACGTTACCGAAAAAACTATAGTTTTACCATGGTTTGTTGAATGTCAGAAATATGTACTCAATCGATAGTACAACTGATCGCTTATTCCCAGTAGGTCCCTTAACAGTTCCTTTCTGAAGGATAACTTACACATTTTTGTTCGAAAAGGAACGAGTGGGAATAAACCCAACAGATATTTCATTGGTTAGCAATGATCTACACTATTGATAGTATTGCTGTTAAACGATACTATTTCAGCAAAAGCGATATCGATACTAACTATTAGTATTAGTTGTAGTATAATGATGATGATTTCCTGAGCAGGTGTTTTCAACGATCGATAGTGAACGATAGACAATCGATACTGGCGTATCGACACTAAAATCGACTAGACCTACACGGAAACAGACGGGCGCATCCTATCATTACATGTCATCAGCCGCATAATGTCCACTGCTGGACGAGGGCTTCCCTCAATGATTTCCATGATCATTTGAAGAAAATGCCATCATCGCCACGCTAGGCAGGCGGGTTGGCGATCGCAGTAGTGTTGTGGTTTAACTCACAGAGAGCACTGCTTTCCGTACCTGGAGAGTCCCTTGGTCGCCTCTTACGACCCTCAAGTTGGCCTACACCATTACATGTCTGAAACCTGTAACCTACAAATTATACATCAATATAAAGCCTGAAGTTTCAGCTTTCCTAAGATGTAATTTAAATGTAGATATTACGACAATTAATTTCCTGAGTAAAATTTTTCGGGTTAAACGGGGCCCTATAACCAATTATATGCGGAATATTATTAATTTGAAACACCCCTCAAGAACTCTGATTAAGTAACGTTTGTCTCTTTCTAATAGTGTTTGTTTAAAAGAGACATGTCATAAAGTCAGAATACAGACCTCCGCTATGTGTCTATATAATTCTGTCAGCACGCTGTATCATCTATCTTATGAACCGTGATACGAGCAGTCTAAATTGTTTACAGATGATGTATTCTTGTAGCCGCTATAAAAAGGTTGTACTGTAAACAGAATAAAATAATTATTTAAAAGGAGACTGGTACCTACACCTATTTTTATTTCTCGTTGTTAATGGCTATTTACTTGCTAGGGGAATATGCAAATATCAATTTAGATTTTAAAGTAAATATAATGAAATCATTAAAAGTTTATGCGGCAAAAAGTGAAGTTGTGTTGAGTTAAATATTGAACATTTTATTTAGTACCTTGTTACAGAACGACTCGGTTTTGGCTGGTTTTTCTCCTTTCCAATTATTGACTTATGCCTATAATTCACTCATATTAGCATATCTAAAGGAGTCTTTTGTACCAATTTTGTGTGTGCTTTTCCCAAAACAGATCTGCATCGTGTGTTCATATACATCATCAGTGTGTTGGTTTATCAGCATACGCTTAGCCTAATGGCGAGGTCAATCACGAATTGCTACACGAAGCGTAGAGCTGTGATTGTGAAAAACGGAACGATAGGAAATTAATGTTTTTAAACTAACCTGTTTTCTTATATTTCTAATGTATTGTCATTTATCTAACGTATAACTGTAATAAAACAAGGAAACTCAATGTCTGTCCTCAAAACAAATTAATATATTTTACTAAGTATAAATTGACATATAACCTATGTAAATTACTTATACAAATACGAGAGCACCTGTTTGTGTCTAAGTTAATTATTTACTTGGTATCTGGACTTTCTTTAGTTTTTATCGCGTTAATTTTTTCTTCCACTTGTTCAAGTTCCTTCATCTGACGCATCCTCATTGCATCTGCATCTTCTCGTTTTATCTTTCGTCTATTTGTGATCCATCAATGTCGTTGGAGTAGTAAACGAGTTGGGCATTTTTACTGTTACTCCCACTTGGCGCCGTAATTTCATTTAGTCTAATTGACAAATCATGTGGTGACAAATAGACTTCATCGGCAAAGAATTTCTTGTTACAAACGGGACATAAAAGGATATTTTGGACGTTGGATCGTTTTTCAAATTTTACGTAAGTGCGCTGCGTGACTGCGTCGTGCTGAGAACTCATCCTCGAGTCACTTTCAGTGGTTGATTTTGAATTCTCGTCTCCTTTCTTCTGGCAAGAGAAGCTGAACAGTTTTCTCTTCTTTTTACGTTTTGGCTTCGGTGTTTCGGACTTATCACGGGAAAAAAAAGGAAATTTCATTTTTCTGAATGAGCTGAAAAGAGAAAATAAACTATAAAAAATATGTAAAAATATGATGTTATTTTGTAAAGACAAGTTATTCTGTACAAAGTAATTTAAATTATAATGGAAGTAAGTATCTTTACTGTAAGGACTTTCTAGAATTTCCAATCTCTGGTTATGGCATTACCAGAGATCGGAAGAATACTTTCTACAAATAAGTTTGAAGTTTAGTGAGGTAAATAATTCACAAAAAAATATGAAAAAAAAAACCGGTCACTGGTCATAGCAATAAAAATAGACTTACTTCAATTTCGCAGTGCTAGTGTCTACGGTGACAGATTTTTCATCAGCGCTTTTCTTTACTGTGACCTTCTCATGCTCCGAAGACTTCACTTGAACGGGTCGGAGTTTCTGATCACCTTGGCTGTCCGAAAATGATGCTAAATTATAACGTTTTGCGCCCACTTTCTCTCGCATCAAAGGTATATCTCGCATCTTGTTGTCAGAAGGAAATAGTACAGAATTCAACTCGTCAGTATTCGGTTTTGAATTTCTTGTACCATCCAATCTCTTTTGTGTTTCGTATTCGGCGTAGTCTCTTCCCGTTTTACCTCTGAAATATGATGATAGAATTAATAAATGTCACCGACAGAACATTGTTTTGTCTTCGCTGAGATGGAATGAAACAAAAAGCTTGCCCTAAATTACTAGCTTTTCCTAAATAGGGCTAAGTCCCCAGTCAATAACAACATTGTGTGAGAATGTTAGACTATGGAGATTTGGTGTTGAGGAAACTTATTTTATTAATGCACTTTTGTTTTCTGGCTTTAGACTTCGTTCTTGTTAGAATTTTAGGAAATACCAATTCGTTTCTTTTCATACTAAATAAAGCAGTTTACCTGTTATCACTTCGATACTGCAATTGGCGCATGTCGCTGAATAGTGGGTCGTTGAGGTATGGATTCTCCTCGTTACTGGACTGTAGGAAATCAGACACGTCAATGGTTGCACGATTACGATATTTTCTCTTCTGAAATTTTCCAGAACGCCGGCGAACAGTCTCATCCTGGTATTGGTTTCTAGATGTGGACCCATAGTGAGGCTTGTCTTCCACTGCTTTTTCATTATCTAAATAATAATTATAACAAAAAGAACACTGCGAACTATAAAATAAACTAAGTGCTAGTAAACATAAAATTCGTAACATCATTGTTCGACATGACAGATAGATGTTGTTTCCAGCAGGTACAAGTCAATTGGACGTAATCAAAATTGACAGAGATTTTTAATTTTCTGTAACGCTATTTACTTACAACCAAAAAGCTTTTATACTTTCAGGCATGTCTAGGCATTCAATTTTTACATTTTTTAGGCAAATTACATATTTGTGATTTGCTCACAGCAACCACTCTACATAAGTTATCTACTGAATGCAGTAAAGTTGCGAGCGGAGAAGATTCTAAAGGCAGAATCAGAAACCACTACTAAAATGTTTTCTCCACAGGCTTTTCAAATATATATATTTTTAGAGCAACTGGATAATTTATGTTTGAACAAGGTAAAATTCGATCGAGTTATGCCTGAGCGTGTGCAAGGTAAAACCTACATATTCAATCGGGACGAATATTTCTGAAGTCATTGCTTAAATACTGTATCTGTCTACGAATACATTCGCTTTGAAATAGCTAAAGACACTCTATTTGAATTGACATTGTGGTGGAATTGAAAGAAAGTACCTGTACTAGGGCGGGCGGGCGCTGGGAAATCATGAGATTCCCAACAGACGGTCGCGGTGCCCGCCCGCCCCTACACTTGAATACCAAATACTCAATAAACCTAGGTACCGCGGCACGATATCTGACAGTCTCGACAGTATCTAACATGCTGTGGTTAATAAATAAGTACTACCTACCAGCGAAGTAATAAATCTGGTATGTCTACTATTGTCTAATAAAATAAAATAATAGATTTCAACAGATACAACAGAAAAAGAAGAGCATATTTTAATTTAGCTATATTGTATCTTTTACCCACGATTTCACTTTATTACGTTTAAAAGATTTTATTTAGTTATTGTTAGCCATAATAGTGAGTTACAGTGATATTAATATAGGTACAAAGGTACATGGTTTTTTTTTGGGGAAAATGTAGCGACTAAAGCACAAAATTGAATGTTTCCGTGGTTTGGTCATTTAGAAAGGACGGATGATGGAAGAGTTACGAAAGGAATTTATGCAGCGAATGTAAGGGGAATTTTCTGTAAGGGTCGACCACGCCGAACGTTCATTGATCAAATCAATGACGCTCTGCAGAAGGGGCGTGTTGAAAATATTTATGGCTGTGTCGAGTTGTACCAGGGTCGCATCAGTTGAAGATCGTTTGTCTCTGCCTGTCCCTTTTGGAGATGAACGTGCCGTTATGCATCTAATACTGTTTCTGTTGTATATTACTCCTTACCGTGTACATGTCTCCTCTATCTATCTAGTAATCCAACAACACAGCTTACCACCTGTGCTACCTCTACTATTGTCTAAACTACCTTCCCGACACAAAGGCGTGTTTCTCCAGGCGGACGTATTACATGTATTTTTAGGGCGGCCAAAAGGTTGACCCACAGTGCGAGATGGCGTTTGTCAGATATATTCTAGTCTTTATTTCGTACGAAATAAAAGTGACCGTGTCCGATTTTATAGAAAACGATTTGATCACGATTGTACCTCTTGAGATTTATGTTAAAACGTTTGTCGGTGTCTGAGGGTTAGTTGTCACGTGGTTCACGGACTGACTTATGAGGAAGGGAAAATCCTCTTGAAAAATATACGCGCAATGACCTTTCAATATCAATATTGACATAGTTTTATGTTTCAATATCTGGGGCCGCTTTGAGGAAGAGTCGAATGATTATTTTCGTATGCTTACAACAAACTGCTGGTGCTTACACAATCATCCTGTTTAGAGTTTAGCCACTACTGAACAGCATAGACGTACCTACATGTACACGCACAGTGTATTTGTTACAGCCGGTATTCACCGTGTAACTCGTTGATGACAGATTGCATTATGCTCCCAACTAGTAATTATGCGAGACCTAGCGTAGGTGGAGAATGATGTCAATTATGGATGTGTGTGACATAATACTATCAGGAGTCGATGTAATGGATAACAATTGTGAACCGCTATCTAAGTGATAGCTGCGCGTGTACTACCAAACGCAACTAACCAACCTAATTAAGATGTCTTGAGTGTTCTGTGTGTAACGATGTTCAGTCAATTTACATTATCATAACTCGGTTTCTAGACATGGCTATGACTTTATTTAGATTAAACTCTTCAAGCTTCTGCCACAAAGGACACTATTTTTTGCCACTAAGTTTTAATTTTTTTCCATTGCCTATAAAATTTTATGTAATTAACTATCGATTTTACATGAAATACGATGAGACTAGTTTTTTGACAATACTCACAATAAACTCATGTTCAATCCCTAATTAAAAAGATAATAAAAAAAAAATCCCTAATTAATACTTTGAATAGAACTTCTGAATATTCATGCTTTCTATATACATTGTCTAAACTTGCAATAATTATTTATATATTTAAACATAGACAGTATTTATATTTATTTTTGCAAAGGTAATCTAGTCCTAAAGAAAAACCCAAGATAATATTATACTACGTTAAATAAAAAACGTTGAGAAAAGTTATTTGTCTGAGTGGCTTTCTCACGTTTCGCCAACGTTTTTGATTTAACGATGTATTGGGAGCAACAGATTCTCTTTCATGGGTCATGAACGTGATTGGCGCCGCCTCCTTGAAAACGCTGTCCACAGTCTTGTTTGTCTTGATCACATACCACAAATAAACAAATATAGGCACACAAGGCCACCAATGCATGCATTAATTTAATACACATACACTGGTAAGAAAAAAATCCGAGTCATACACATTCAATAATTAATTATATCATAATTCTGGAAATATAAGTCATATTGTATAATTCATCTTTTTATTGTCTTTAAAAACAGTATTTTACTACAGCTATCCTCGATTGTAATCTGATTTAGATGTATTGTGTTCGCAAAATTATGTGTGACTGGGAATTATTGATTACGAGTGTATAATATCATTATTTTTACATTGTAAAATTTTGTCCAGACCAGATTCTGCTCCACTCCTCCCGTTCCCAGCGATTCGAAATGATAAAGAGAGTTACTTATGCGATCCCACTAACTCGCTACGACCACGCCCGAAATAAATAGCAAAACCAGGGACCATAGAGCCAAGTGCACTAATGCAGTGGCCGATTATGGTGGCAAAAAAACATATTATTCGTATCAGGTAAATTAAGTAAAGAAGAGCAGCAGTGTACTTAATTTATACAACAATTCTATGTAAGAATCTACGTTATAGTGCAAGTAGATAGGCCCCAGACATCCAAGAAGTCGACTAAGTTAAATTGTCGGTCTTCAAATTACGTTTTTTGCCAGAACTGTATTGCGTAGATCGCCTTTCACGGACCATTGAATTTGGCACCCACAACAATTCACAATAAAACAATTTAATTCATGACCAACTTCGCAAACATTTTCTTCGAAGCGGTCAAAACACGTAAGTTTCAGACAGTCAGTGTTACCCTCCGGAAATCGCGCGATTTTACACCTAATGATATTTTTTTGTCTGTAGGAAAATAAACTTACACGGTTGGACAGTAATGTCGTTTTTCGATTGTTCCTAACGATATATCCTAAATGACACGATAAAAATTAAACGAATTTCAAAATACCCAACATAAGCCAATAAGGTACGAGACATGTTGAATTGAGTAGTGATTAAGCGTAATCAATGATTGATGTGCATCAAGCCGATTAATGTGATGAAAGATAAGATTTTAGAAGTACATAATATATCATACAAATAAACGAACTATACTCCAAA
Organism: Conopomorpha cramerella; assembly: GCA_012932125.1. Lineage (NCBI taxonomy): Eukaryota > Metazoa > Arthropoda > Insecta > Lepidoptera > Gracillariidae > Conopomorpha > Conopomorpha cramerella. The sequence goes on along the minus strand of SJJU01009362.1, from coordinate 4,693 downwards.
ACTACGTTAGACTACATTTACGTTAATATACATGAGTCATCTCTGTTATCCCGGATTGAAGCAGCAGGGTAGCAATCATTGATAACTCTTCACATCTGTCAAAGTAATTTGTAGTGAACCCATCGCCTCTAAAGTATGCAAATGTGCTATTCCGAAGCTACTGCAGAGAAAGAAGTACAAATGTGTCCTTTTCTGACATTTTCCTTGACGTTTGATAAAAATACAAGGCATATTTACTCCTGTGGGGCCACGGGCACAAGATGGTGACCGTAGACCCGCGGGTTGGTCCATGAGTACATGGTTGTATAGCGTGGACCCGTGGTATGTTAAATCAACAGGTGCACGGGCCTAAAAGGACAAAAAAAGTGTTTTTTTTTGTGGAAAGTGACAAAGAAATCTCATTAAATGCTGGGCTTCTCTAATGCTGAACTATGTTCTCATTAATGTCACTTTGTCATGTAATTAAAAACCATAATTGGGAGAGAAAGTATTGGAATTACTATTAAGTGCCTGCCTACTATTGATCGTTTCGATCCTATATTAATCGTTTTGAAAATGCCTATTGCGTTTTACAAACGCGACGTGGATATTATTATACATATTACCCACTGAAAATAGACATAATGCACATTTACACAATTCAGAAACTCTATTTAGTATAAACGTTTAGTAGTATATCTATTATCTATGAAAAACGTCACAATGAGATTCTACTGTATTAAGATTAACTTTTTGACATTATCAGAAATACTATTTTCATTCAAAGGTGGCAACTAAAAAGTTCGTGTAAGAAGATTCATAAATTGTGGAGTCATGGTCGGAACAAATTGCCGGTTATATTATCTATCTAAGGTATGTCTATCTCTTTAGTAGTCGTAAGTGAATCCATCCCAGACATTATTATCTAACGCCAAGTGTAACTAAAAACAACAGCGCACTACAGTACTGATAGGGACATGTAATCGTCACCAATGACATGTAACAAAAACAAAGCGTACCTATCGACCTCCATCATCAACTGAAATGGATATTCCCCAATGACTGAACGATTAAGCATTTAATGATAAGAAGTGACTTAAGATATTACGACACGATTTAAAATAACTGATTGATTTGCTATAAATTAATCCACTGAAAGAAAATATTCAGAAGGTGGATTGCGGTCAAAGACATCACCATGTTCACCAAAGTCTCCGTGTGTGTTGTGCTGCTGGCCGTGGGATGTTTCGGTAAGATTTTTAGGATTTATTATCAAAGTCAATCTCCTACTTACTTACCTAATGTATAATAGATCCACACCAACGTTCGCGTAGTTTTATTACACCTACCTTGAGTTACTTTAACGGAGTTCTATAAATTATTCCTAGTTTGTTTATTACACTATCACTATTATAATCTTGTTTATGTCACCCCGGAATAATTATTTTTCTAATAGTGAAAGATTTGTTCATTAATTTTGGAGCCTATTCAACTAGACAATCATTTTCATTTCAAATTGGGAATTTTTCAGGAGTCTTTTTGACAGAATTTTACTCCAACTTCTATAATTACAACAAAATGTAGAGCCATTTTTTTATGAATTGAATTGAACAAAGTGACCCATTGCATACAGTGTACCTGTATTATTTACCAATTATTTGTGGCTTTCGACCTCTTGGAGAAGTCACGGGTTCGATTTTCAACAGCGCCTGCTAGTAATGAACTGAGCAATTGAATTTTTGTCTGCGTCTGAGTGTTTTAGCTATCTGTGTACCCATAATAATTATATCTGTGTCTGACTAATCTAGCTTGAAATATTCAAGGATCTTTATTACAAATTACAAACAAGTTTTGAAGCTTCGCGAATATGTATTAATATGAATGATTAAACAATCAATCTATATTAACACCATTTGAAATAAATACTTAGCTCCAAAATGTTTTGTCTCCTCACTTTGGATGCTTCTAGAAACAAATACACAAGTACACACAAGAAAGCAATGTAGAATGTATGTTACGAATTTTCCTAAAGGATGTCTGGACTTCTCTGCAATTATTCCCGCATTCCCTAAAACACAATTACGTAGAATCACTTTGCAACTATTAAGCAGCTTTGACCCTCCCTTCTTAACATAAAATACGTATACAGTACAATAAAAACTTTCATAAGCTGGTATTAAATTTACATTTGATATTGCTTTTATATAAAATTCAAAATCAATTTACCTACACAATATGTTTTAGACACTCAATTAATGTTAACCATTGCATTACATGAGATGCATGGGGTGTACAACTAGGTAAGGCGAATTGCACAGTGCACAGCGAAAACTATAGCTAGTCTATCACATCTTATGTACAAAAATCATCGTGTAACTGTTTAGTTTACTTTAAAACGGTTTTCATAAAAAAAAATCAATAAAAAACAGCGTTTGTCGGATGAGCGGATGTTTTCTACAAGCCAATCGTTACGTAGTGTGTATACGGAAATAAACGGAAAGCTGTATAGTTCTAGATGACACTTTCAACCTGCCTAAAAACAAAGTTTGTTACAGCAACTCCCTTGGAATCGAAGAATGACGATGTCTCTAAATTCTTCGAAATGGAACAGCCGGAGAGCCGCATCGTCGGTGGTGTGGTGGCTGAAGAGGGAAGCGTGCCCTACATGGTTGCTCTGAGCAGCGGCTACTTCATCCGCAGCTTCTTGTGCGGTGCATCTCTCGTCACCAGCAGACACGTCCTCACTGCCGCCCACTGTCTCGACAACCTTTACCTCTTTGGATCCTTGGTTGGGTAAATAACAAACATTTCTCACTTATAAATCAACATTTTATATATTCATATTATATCATACGATCAGTGGTTTAACTTCCTTTAATTATCGTTTAAAATTATTTCAATATCCATTTATTTTATGTAACATTGAAAGCAAAGGTTTTTTGCTACGAATAATTTTCATTCGAAACCAAGCAAGCAAATTTTGTTCGTGGTTGTTATACCGATTGCCCGCGAAATAACTAGTCTAGTCTCGGTACATGTACATTAATCCAACAACACAACATTAATCTCTTGTTATAACGTTTTTCCCTGCAGTGGACTCCGAGGCACGGTTGGCACCAACAGGTGGAACACCGGTGGCTCATCCTTCACTTTCAGCCACAACGTCAGTCACCCCAACTGGGTCACTAGCACCATCAAAAACGATCTCGCAGTCCTCTTCACTACCACCAACGTCCTATTCACCGACAACATTAGCCAGGTCACCCTCGACTTCAACCCCGTACTCACTGGAACAGCTACTAGAGTTCACGGCTTCGGTAGAGTTGTGGTAAGTTATTGAACACTTTATTACCCAGCTGAAAATAAACATGAATGAATGATTCTTACTGTCAAGTGCCTTCTCATAACTATTTTTAGAATATTTATATACGTATATAAATTGATGAATGGATAGAGAGAGGATTAGGATTGATATGAATGAATAAGGTACTTACGAGCTAAATAAACGGATCGATAAATTAGGGAGGTCAACCTAGAAAATGAGGTTACGACATAAACGCTTTTCAGTGATACATAATTACATGAATGCGATTTTATCACACAGATGCAAAATAAAATTGGCACGGAGCAATTTGAAAAGTTTGTATATAAGGCATACATCACAATGTTGTCATGGACATCAGGCATTCATTATATAAAAAAATAAAGAAATCCGCCACTAATCGTAAAGCGGGGTAAAGGCACTTGATAAGCCGTTTACCAAGTATATTTGACCCAATGTGATAGGCGGTTGGCCTATAGCCTCTTACTTTTTTAACTACAGAATACCCACCTAAGTAAAAAAAATACCCAACTAGCAAAGTAGTCTTATAAATCCTAAATTATATGACCGAAAATATTATTAACGTTTTATTACCGCATCGACTGTTGCTTCTGGTTTATTAGTGACTTTTTCTGAGGAGTTATTGTCAATGCTTATTAGTCTTATGAAAGCAACACACAGGATTATAATAAGTCTTTTAAACTTGTTAATCTCTTGTCCAATATCCTTATAAGGCAACTTATAAAGCGTAAATAACAATTCTAGTATTTTTACATCCGTTGAACAGTTACTATAATAATATTGCTCTAAAATATTACTTGTTACGTGTCTTTATAAGACACTAGTCGTTTCGTTTCTGGTTCAAAACAATTCTACATTTACGGATCCCTAAAATTACTCCACACAAGGCAATATGAAATCACAGATAGCAAAAATAAAAGCCTCTAGAAGGGTGTAGCTCTCATAAATCACTTATTGGAGCTGCAATAACAACATTCGTTAAAAAAATATATAAGTGAGTGTATGTCGTTGTCTGATTACCATAACACAAGTGCTTTAGCTACTTAACATGGGATGAAGGCAATGTGTGAGTAGTAGTAAAATATCTATTTATTATTAAAACCATTATAAGATTAGATTTTGCACTAATTTGCTAGTTGGGTAGACTTTTTTTTTTAATCACTATGAACAAGCGTTTGACCACCATCCTGCCTGATGTTAAGCAGCGATGTGGTTCTACGATGGAGCACACTTGTTCATTAGGTACCTATTCACCCCAGTGACTTGAAGACCTTCAGACTGTACTGCGCAGGAAACACAGACTCCGGCAAATCGTTCCACATCCTGGCGGTACGCACTATGAAAGTGGACGCAAACCGTTTGGTTCGCGTA